>JARKHS020019841.1:107500-153537 GCA_030143305.2 Amblyomma americanum
CCCAAAGCGATTAAAATGCTTCATTTCATGCCGTACTGCTTCGATATATTTCAAGCGGAAAGATTAAAAATTAACCTCAGGGCCCAGATCAGAAGCGATTCAAGGATTGCACGAATAAAGTACTCTTTTCAAAACATGGGCTGCCAGGCTCAATAGCTGAGACCACAATAATGTTTATTCTGGTGTCGAAGTCATACCTAACGGCCTTACACAAATGCTTTTTCTGGCGTTCTTTCAGAACAATAAAGCGATTTTTGTTGGTTTAAGTATAGTAGCATTTTTACCGGACTAAAGTGGGTAATAGGTATGCTACTGTGTTGTCGTGATCACGAAAGGCACGTTTTTAATAAGTGCAATACCAATAACCCAGCAGCATGAATCATCCTCCTCTGAATTTTATTCACGCTGTTTTCATAAATATTTCTCTTGCCATTTTATCTGAAGAGGAGCATTTTTACCATGCTAATGACCATTTCTGCTTCTTTTATTAGCTGATTAAAGGAGATAAACCTCTTGATCTACTGTATATCGCTACCCAGGCATGGCTTCAGACGGTCTGCTACTGCATGAAGTCTAGATTAGTAGAAACTTCGGAGAGTGGCGCCTCTCGTACCATCGACTGTTACGCGCTTACCAATATAAGGTGAGTATTGCCTTGCTCAACACTTACTATGCAGCCTGTTGAGTCCGGCTGATATTGATTAGCAGAGGCCTTTCAGAAACCGACCTTGTGTAAATTTCTGAATCCTGGCTATGTGCACAGCGAGCAAGAAATGTTTATTTCGTGCAAGAATGTCGATACTCCTGCTTTCATCGATTGAAGGTGAGCTAAAACGGTTATGCTAGTAAATTTGCATCCTGGCCTTCGAGATCGAGTCTCGTCACACAAACGCTTCACCGTATCCTCGTGAGCCTGAACCAGTAGTCAAAAAATTTTTCGAAAGCAACTCCACGTCTTAAACGAAATAAGTAGTGAATTCTGCATGAATCAAAACTATATACAGAAGAATGCACCCTATCCTCGTGAGCCTGCACCGGAGGTTAATTATTTTTCAAAAACAACTCGACGTCTTGAGCTACACAAGTAGTGAATTCTACAAAAACCAAAACCCACAAAAAGATGTGATTATTGCAGATAAAGCGCGTTATTGCAAACATTATTCTCTACACTGGAAATATTTTCTCTGGCAACACTCCTCAGTGGCTCCGACAAAGAGAAAAATGCAGTCAGTGTACGTAAGAAAAGCGGTTTTACGTGCAGATTGTGCGTGGATGTGACTGCCAGCAAACGCTGCCCTGGAAGCGCTGCGTAAAATGAACACGATTTGTTTCGTTCAACACTGCGGTGCACTTGAAAGAAAAACGGGTTACAGCATGACGGCGCTTAACCTCATTCATTGCAGTGTACTGCACGCTACTAACATAGCACTTTTCCATGAAGCTAAGAGGACGACATCTGCGCATCTGATATCCATCCTCCTCTCCCCGCTTCACAAAACCATGAGTGTTATTGGCTCGGGTAGCTCAAAAAGTGATTTTTATAGCACTGTACGTGGTATTTTCTAACACTCCAATGCACTGTTCTTCCTAAGCTGTTCTAGAACGGCTAATAAAAATTAAGTTGTTGGGTGAGTTGGTGAGATATCCCGGATTACAGCTCGACGAACAGGACATGGGAGAAGGAACCACGCAGAGACACAAAGCTGTGTTGTGTCCCTGCGTGTTTCCTTCTTCCATGTCCATACAAAAGCCAGTTCTATTTTTCTTGTGAGGCCCATTTTTAATCTTTGTCGATATCCAAGGACATCTTGAGCACCTTCTATATCTAGCTTTGCTTTCAATTGTCTTCAAATAAATTTGGCAGGGAAGTGACTTGCTGTGCAGTGGAAGGCAGCAGGAATTCTGAAGCGCTTCTTAGCAGTAAATATGCATGTCTCTCGAAGGATTCAGCAGACTAGCTCTTACTACGAACTGCCTCGACTGTTCAATGTGCAGTGTTTAGGAAAAAAAATCGATTAGCGTCTAAGCAGATTGCCATCTGTACCCTCTTGTAATGCTGGCAGCTAAGTGGTGCAAAGTGAAAACAAAAACGACCAGCTACCATTCGGTGACAAGAAATTGATGTATCGTTAATGGCAGACTTCTCGCGATAGGCGCAGATAAGATTTTCAAGACATTCGTTACGTTCAGAGGAGGTCGAATATGGACCCCGGACGGAACAAAGGAAGCAGCGCACATTACAACTTACCGCATTTAAAAAACTACAAAAGAGTTAAAATTCAGCGTGAAGCTCCCAGTGCATAGGCGTTTCTTAGAATTTGTCATTTAAACTCGGTTTATAAATTTTGGCATGAATTTTAGGCGCCTGATCACCTTCAGAAAAGGAATACATATCAAGCGCATTAAATTAATTTTATTGAGGTACAACTAAAACCGCAGGTTTTGTATTCTGGAGTGGTCTTAGAGACGAGTAGTAAAATGCTTATATTAAGCGTACTAAATTAAGTTTTATTTGTATTAACAATTTCGCGCGAGAAAAGCCACATGACGTGAAACCAACTATTTTGTCTCAAATTTTCGGTTGCATTTTGTGTAGCTATGGATGCTGAAACTGTAGCACGGCTGGCCATTGGCCCAAGCATAGTGCTAGTGACCTTTTTGTTACAAGCCATCTCTAGCAGCAAACCACGTGAGCATAAACAAGCCGCAGAAAGCATTACTGCCTGGAATTTATGCATTTCAAATAAAAATGTTCTTGCCAAGTCCCTCCCAATCGGATATGGCATACCAGCGCTATAATATTTCTCAACGTTTTTCAGAACCCTTCGGGGCGAAGTGAAAGCAGTGATGAAAGCGTGAGTATATAAACACATTTTTGTCTCCACTTTATCATTTAAAAGTAATGTCTGCTATAAAAATAATACGCAAAAGCTCTCGAACAATTTCCATGAAATGCACATTTCTAGCTTGGCTTTTTCTTTTATATGAAGGTATAACCTGTATAAGCGTGAAATAAAATATATATGCTCTATATTGCCGCAAATCTTTGTAGTGTTTGTTCATTCTTAAAAGCTGCCGGCATGCCGCTTTATCGCTTTGTTTGCGATGCAAGACGCGACCTGATTTATCTCGATTGATCGCATCCAGGTGAAGCCCATTCGACGTTGTTCCAGAATGTTGTAGTAGATTCTCACGCCGTATCTTGAAAGTTCCCTATTGGCTTTAAATTGAGCACGGCCGATGGAGGGCATTCTTTTCGACGACCGCCGAGCCCGCTTTTTGCTACGCTGCCGCCGAGTCATACAGTTCTTTGTGGGCGCAAGTCAGCCAAATAAAGAGTTTAATTTGGAAATCATTTTCGCACTCTTCCTGCACGCCGGACTGCCGTCACTACCACGTGTCATCTGGTGGAGGTGCTAATTGTGGACCTGGACTGCTACTGAAGATGAAGAGAGACGATGCATCATCACCGCTCCTTCTTCAACAGCGACGTGATGCACCTGTATTCTGTTTTCTACGCCATTAAGACGCCGATGAATGGTTAGACCAGCATGAGCGCATTGCGAAATTCAACCCATGAAAGGACCAAGCAAAACTACAGTACGTCTTTTTCGTCCTTAATGTCGCAGCTAAAACCTGGTGCGAGAATCACGAGGCTTCCCTGCGAACGTCGAAAGAATTTAGGAAAGAACTCCTGAAAACATTTACAAGTATTGTCCGCAAAGAAAATGCCGAAATACTGTACGGGACGCGCATCCAAATGCAAATGAGGCAGCCCCGAGCTCACGTCGAAAAGATGTGCCGCCTGTCCCAACGCGCTGACCCTCGCATGAAAGAGGAGAAGGTGCCCTTCTTAAAGCGAAGTGTCAGGGAAGAATGTTTCGCCGGATAGGTCCTAAACGGGCCAAAGACCGTCGCAGAGTTCACAACTGAGGCGTCTGCGATCGAGAAAACCCCTTGACATCAGGACCCGGAAGTACGACCGGACACCACTCGACTTCTCTATGGGTCATGCGGACACCTCAACGGCCACCAACGACAGCCTACGGGACATCACCTGTGAGAACGTCCGCAAAGAACTAAGGCGACTGCTGCCATCCTCCTCACAACCGCAAGCAGCGACTCTTATGGACGTGCTGCGGGAAGAGGTGCACCAGGTAGTTGGCACCTCGACTTCGACGACCTCAGAACCCCAGGCCATGACATACGCCACCGCACTACGTAATTCTTCGCCCCGACGAGACAGCCTAAGCCCTCTTCGACGGGAACCAGCTCTACAAGAACAACGCCCCCCAGCTCCCGCCCGCCCCCTCTACGGGTGACCCAAAGGCTATAGCAAATGCAACGAATGGAGGACACCCGACAACCTCCCACTGCGCTTCCATTGTAGCTATGCTGGTCACGTACTTCGTCACTACCCATACAGATGTATTGCCCTGCGCGGTTTCGACAGCGACGCCCCACGACCGCTCCCAGGCCCGTGACAGCAGGAAATTGACGACTATACCTGCGCAGAGGGAAGTACGTTTTTGTCAAACTGTATGTCCTCTTCCCCGTCGCCGTCCAGCGCACGGTTTGCGTCGCTGGGCCGCAGCTAGTCACCGCCTGTTCGCTGAAAATCACCCAGCCCGCAGAGGAAACTAAATAAAGCAACCTTTTGAGGTGAGGTTGCTCACCAGCGAATCAACAAAGGTCCACCACCGACCAAGCCGCTCGAAAGCTCTACACCCGCTACTCCGCATCAAGACGCTGTGCCTCTAAACCGGCGCCACACTCAATGCCAACCACGACTACAACGCGAACTGCCTCCAAAACGACGTCGCCACTCATGAAAGCTTCGACGACAAACCGTATACTACACGATTCACAAACGCGACGAAACAGTGACCCGACGCCGAGGACGATGTGTAACGCAAGAGTCAGGACATCCTACTTAAAAGTGACTAGCGATGGCCAGAATGTTACCGCTCTAGTCGACACGGGCGCCGATTTTCGGTGATGAGTGGAACATTCGCCGCGCAACACTCGCCGCACAATTGAGGAAATTCACGACCACCTTCGAGGGCTCACAAATTAGCACCGCCGGAGCCCACCTCATTACGCCATCGGAGCGATGCACAGCGTGAGTGAACTTCAATGGACATTCCTATCCTGCGACTTTTGTAGGAAAACCTCAATTCGTCATACTCGGCATCGATTTCCATAATAGCATCAGGCGATCATCGACCTGCGTTCCAAGCTGATCACGCTTTCGACGGACGAAGCCATCCTTTCAATGACGACCATGGAACACCACGTTGCCCTGAGCGTTCTGGATGAACAAGTGAGCGTCCGACCCCGATTCAGCGTCATGGCCACCGTGGGTGCCACGGATGCCAAGAATATGGAAGCTCTCATCGTGGGGAACGCCGCATTGCTTCTAGAGCGAGGAATCGGCATTGCACGTTTCCGCAATACACAAGCTCAGGTGCCGCTGACCTACTTCAGCGAAGAATACCGGCATGTTGACAAAGGAACGACGATGGCTTTCCTCGACGAACTATCCGACGTTTAAGATGCCTTTACTCTCCCCAAATGAGTCCTAGGAGATTCCCCTAAGATAGATCACAAGCACGTGTTCGACATAAACCCAGCCCTGCCCCCGCAATAGACACTACCAGATGCGCAATCTGCTTCGAAACTACAGCGAGTGCTTCTCGTCATCGCCGAAGGTCCGGCCAACGCCCATTGCCAAGCATCGCATTATAGCCGACCAGCACGTCCGACCTCTCAGCTAGAGCCCATATAGTGTGTCGCCGCGAGAAAGACAAGCCATCCCGGACCAAGTGAAAGAAATGTTTCGCGACGACGTCATTCATTCATTGAAGTGTCCCTGGGCAGCACCGGCTGTTCTAGTGAAGAAGAAAGACGGAGCACTTCGATTCTGCATCGATTACCGCCGTTTAAACAACATAACAAAGAAAGACGTCTAGCCCCCCCCCCCCTCCCCCCCCCCCCCCCCGTCTCATCGACGACACGCTGGACCGGCTTTGTAGCGTCAAGTATTTCTCTTCAAAGAATCTCAAGAGCGGCTACTGGAAAATTCAGGTCGACGAAAGAGATCGCGAGAAGACAGCATTCATTACTCCGGCGGGCCTCTTTGAGTTCAAGTGATGCCATTCGGTCTCTGCTCCGCACCAGCGGCGTTTCAGCGAGTAAAGGATATGGTTCGGGCAGGCTTCAAGAGGCAGATTTGTCTGGTATATTTAGATCACGTCGCTCTCTGCTCCCCGAAATTTGAAGACCATCTAAAAGGGCTTCGAATAGTACTAGAGGCAATCAAGTCGTCCCGCCTCATTTTGAAAGGAGAGAAGTGCCACTTTGCCTAAGAAGAGCTGCTGTTTTTAGGCCACTTGGTTAGCAAGGAGCGAGTACGCCCACACGCACATAATGCAGCTACTATCGCATTGTTTCCAACGCCGGGCGATAAGAAAGATGTGCGCAGATTCCTCAGACTGTGCACGTATTACCGTTGATTAATCAAGAACTTTTCGCGCATCGCCCAGCCTCTGACCCTACTGACAAAAGCAGACAGGCAATTTAAATGGAAAGCGCCGCAAGCAGAATCCTTCAAGGAACTTCAGCGTCGTTTACATTCTCCACCGACCCTTGCGCACTTTGATGAAAACGCCGAGAGAGAAATTCATACCGACGCAAGCAGCGTGGGCCTAGGCGTCGTGCTTGTTGAAAAAACTGATGAATTGGAGAAAGTAATAAAGTAATCGCATACGCTAGCCGTTTCCTGCTGGAGGCCAAGGCTGGCTATTCGGCAACTTAGAACCAGTGCCTTACCTTCCCGTGCGCTACGTCTAAGTTTCTCCCCCCTCTACGGACGACTCTTCGAGGTGGTCAGCGATCACCAGACACTCTGCTGGCTTGACATTTTGAATGACTCCTCGGGCCGCCTCGCTCGATGGCGCCTGTGCCTCCAGGAGCTTGACGTCTCCGTCGTGTACAAGTCCGGACGCAAGAACTCGGACACCGACTGCCTTTCACAACCCCCTGTAGATGCACCGCTGCCGGACGACGATGAGGACGCCTTCCTGGTACCCGCCATGGCGAGCTCTTCTGCACAGCAGCAACGCTCGGACACCGACACAAAGCACCTGACCGAGTAAATCGAAGGCAAGATTTCTTCAACATCAGCCTCGTTCGTTTAAACGAGGATTGTCTTCCTTGTGTGCACATAATCATGTCGTCGTGAAGAAGTTCGAAGTGAAGAAAACAGCCTACTTCCTTGTTGCACATGCAACCGTCTGCGAAGAAGTTCTACAGACTTCACACAACGAGCGGAAAGCTGAACATCTCAGGTTTTCTCGCACCCTCCGCCGCATTCTAAAGTATTACTGGCTCCGACTTTCTGCTGATGTCGCACATTATGTGAAAACTTGCCGAGATTGTCAGCGACAGAAGACCGCTCAAAGGCAACCAGCAGGTTTTCTGCACCCTATTAAACCCCCTGAAGACCCTTCCAGCAGATAGGTAGGGACCTCCTTGGCCCTTTACCGGAGTCAACGTCTGGAAATAAATGGATCAACACAGTGACCCGCTAAGCCGAAGACCTACCGAGCGGAACAGCGGCAGAAGTCACCAAGTCTTTTGTGGAGTACATTCTTCTTCGACACGGCGCCACCGATGTGCTCATCCCGGACAGAGGAAAAGCGTTCACGGTGGTACTGACGCAAGCGATCTTGCATTACAGCCAAACAAGCCACTGGAGGTTAAGTGCATACCATCCACACACCAACGGACTGACGGAACGCCTGAACAAAACCTTCTCCGATATGCTCGCCATGTATGTCGATGCCGAACACAAGACCTGGGACGTCATCCTGCCTTACGTCGTCTTCGTCTACAACACCGCAGTGCAGGAGAGCGCCCAGATGATGCCTTTTAGGCTCGTCCATAGCAGGGAGCATACGACCACGCTAGACACCATGATGACCAACGCTACCGACAAAGATAACGTCGACGTGGCCGCCTACTTCACCGCGCAGAAGACGCTCGAAGCACTTGCCCGATTACGGATTGAAGACGAGCGGGAAACCGACGCCAGACGTTACAACCTACGAAGACACAGCGTGGAATACAAGGTACTAGACCGAGTCTGTCTTTGGACGCCCATTTGCCGCCGCGGATTGAGTGAAAAGCTTTTTCAGCGCTATTTCGGCCGCCCCGCCGCGGTGGCTCAGTGGTTAGGGCGCTCGACTACTGATCCGGAGTTCCCAGGTTCGAACCCGACCGTGGCGGCTGCGTTTTATGGAGGAAAAACGCTAAGGCGCCCGTGTACTGTGCAATGTCAGTGCACGTTAAAGATCCCCAGGTGGTCGAAATTATTCCGGAGCCCTCCACTACGGCACCTATTCTTCCTTTCTTCTTTCACTCCCTCCTTTATCCCTCCCCTTACGGCGCGGTTCAGGTGTCCAAAGATATATGAGACAGATACTGCGCCATTTCCTTTCGCCAAAAACCAATTATTATTATTATTATTATTATTTCGGCCCGCACAAGGTTCTTCGTCGGCTAGGTGAACTGGTCTGTGAAGTTGTCCCTGATGATATGACTGCATCCCAGCGACGCTGCGTACGATCAGAAGTTGTCCGTGTTGTGCATCTATAGCCTTAATATGCGCGCTATAGGATGCCGTGTCTCCAAAATTGGTGTTTATTTTTGCTCAATACGTTTTATTTGTTTCTAGCCGCCTTATTTGTTTTAAAGAATGAGGTCGATGCCTCTTTGAGAAGGAAGTAATGCCGCGAATCTTTGTATTGTTTGTTCACTCTTCATAGCTGCCGCCACACCACTTTATCGCTTTGTTTGCGATGCAAGATGCGACCAGATTTATCTCGATTAATCGCATCTAGGTGTAGCCGATTCTGCGTTGTTTCAGAATGTTGTAGTAATTTTAAACATTGTATCCAAAAAATTTCCTACCGGCTTTAAATTAGGCACGGCCAAGAGCGGCAGGCATTCTCTGTTCGGCGACCGCCGAGCACGTTTGTTGCTACGCCGCCGCCGAGTGATTGAGTTCTTTGTGGGCGCAAGTCAACCTAATAAGGAGTTTAGTTTATAAATCGTTTTCGCTCTCTGCCTGCAGGACGAATTGCCGTCACTACTACGTGACAATATGCTGCGAAATCTATCGTATACCACAGTGTTGTTGTACATGATGATTCACGCTACATTATCTTTTGCAGGTTTTTGATTATGGACATAATGTCTGAGCGTATTTTTTTTTCGAATAGAGGTTATGATTATTTTCGGGCGTTTATGTGCCGGGCCTGTCGGAATTTTGAAACAGTCGAAAATTTAAATCAAACGGCAGCTGTGGTGACTTCAGCCTCTCTGTAGAAGAAGATATTTGTGCTGCCGCCCAGTGCTACACTCACGTCATCACTATTCAGTCAAAAAGTAGCCTGCTTAAACGAGGTCAATTCGAGGTCAAATATAATACAACTGAGCACTTGGGTCTAGGCGAATGCATTCCATGAAACAGCAGTGACGCTACATACATT
This sequence comes from Amblyomma americanum, assembly GCA_030143305.2. Lineage (NCBI taxonomy): Eukaryota > Metazoa > Arthropoda > Arachnida > Ixodida > Ixodidae > Amblyomma > Amblyomma americanum. Next base: position 117,055 of record JARKHS020019841.1, read on the forward strand.
TCCAACTATGATGTTTTACCGCTGAATAAATGACCAGGCCAGAATAAGCAGACTTTACCCAATAAAAATTCTCAGTGACAAAAATTCAGCGTAATATCATCTGGCTCAGAAGTGCGGCACAGGTTATCAGTGAAGCGGTAGCTATTGTGATGTCGCACTTGCAGCTTTGCCATGGAGGTAACCCTAACAGCTGACACCGAAAAGTGTACTTGAAATTAAATTTTTTCACAACGAAGACACAGCGGAGTTTGATTTTTATAATGCAAGATCAAAAAGAGAAGGGCGGCCTAGAATAAAGTTTCTGAAAACGTATCAGTGCATCTGTGATGCCCTTGTTGGGTCCTCATTTATTCTAAACACGCTTTCCAGATGGCAAACTATTTTTTTTGATGTTCAGTGGCACGCAACCTACACAACCATCGTGCTGAAGTCTCCAAACGAGGGTAAGCCTTATTATTCGCCTCATATTTTTCGATGTAGTCGACACACTGAAAGGAAAATTGACAAGCTCCATATCAGTCAAGAAGCACAACGTAATGCTCTATATATAATGTCTATTCAACCTTAACACTTCGCGGAATGGTCTCTCGCATAGATCGTTCATCAGTGTTCAATGTCACAATGTGGAGTAGAAGAATTCTGAAAAATTTCTCTCCTTCGTTACCAGACCCTCTTCCCTTCGACTTGCAGAACGTATATGAGGTGCTAGCTGCGACGCGGGACTGCATGCTTCTGAAAGTTGGTAATGACCTGGATGGTGAGTGCAGTCTTGGCTTCTTTTTCCTGATGCAACTCGAGATTTTTTGGCTTCTTACTGCCGCCCTACCTCCGTCTTGCATTTTAAGAAAAACAATAAAAATGTGGCCAAATCTTATCATTATTTTGTACAGCCACAAAGGTGGCGCATCTCCTAGTCCCCTTCCTCCAGAACGTGATTACTCCACTCGTAATCATGGCAAGAACATTCATCCGAAGTAAACCGCTTCTGCTTATGGACTAGCGCACTCAAAAAAAAAACATTAATGCTGCGGCGTGTTTTCCTGCCATGCACACACCGAGCGCTGTAATCAACTACTCTTTTAGCACATGACTTGAAAGATGTAGGTTCGATTCCGGCCGCGGCAGCTGAATTTCAATGGCGGCGAAATTAGGCCCGTGTACTGTGCGATGTCAGTGCATATTAAAGAACCTCAGGTGGTCGAAGTTTTCGGAGCCCTTCACTACGGCGCCCCTCATAGCCTCAGTTTCTTTGAGACGTTAAACTCCTATAAACCAAGCCAACCCTTATGAACTATTGATATTGCGCTTGTCTTTTCTACCGTCGCCCAGTACTGCAGCCAACGTAGGGAAAGCATTGACTCCAAGGAAGTCCAACGCTCAGACTTCACAACTTCGCCGCGTCCGAGTCTCCAAGGAAGGCTTGGCTGGACTATATGCTGGACAAGTCAGGGCATAAATGTCCGTCATTTGTCGGCTCGCAGCCCCTTGCTACAAAGGAGATTTCGTTGTTCCTTCGCCGCTGTTGAAGATATGGTGCACTGTAGGATATAAAAAATCAAAAATTGATTTTGGGGAAAGCATAAGGCAAAGTATATGTCTCACATATCGGCAGAAACGTGAACGGCGCCGTAAGGGAAGGGATAAAGAAGGGAGTGAAAGAAGAAAGGAAGAAAGAGGTGTCTTAGTGCAGGGCCCCGGAATAATTTCTACCGCCTGGAGATGTTAAACTGCACTGACACCGTTGTTCGAACCCGACCGCGGCGGCTGCGTTTTTATGGAGTAATAATAATTGGTTTTTTGGGGAAAGGAAATGGCGCAGTATCTGTCTCATATATCTTTGGACACCTGAACCGCGCCGTAAGGGAAGGGATAAAGGAGGGAGTGAAAGAAGAAAGGAAGAATAGGTGCCGTAGTGGAGGGCTCCGGAATAATTTCGACCACATGGGGATCTTTAACGTGCACTGACATCGCACAGCACACGGGCGCCTTAGCGTTTTTCCTCCATAAAAACGCAGCCGCCGCGGTCGGGTTCGAACCCGGGAACTCCGGATCAGTAGTCGAGCGCTGATCCGGAGTTCCCGGGTTCGAAGGAAAAACACTAAGGCGCCCGTGTGCTGTGCGATGTCAGTGCACGTTAAAGATCCCCAGGTGGTCGAAATTATTCCGGAGCCCTCCACTACGGCACCGTTTCTTCCTTTCTTCTTTCACTCCCTCCTTTATCCCTTCCCTTACGGCGCGGTTCAGGTGTGCAACGATATATGAGACAGATACTGCGCCATTTCCTTTCCCCAAAAAAACTATTATTAAAATTATTACACCGTTTGAAAATTGGTTTTTGAGGAAAGGAAACGGCGCAGTAATTGTCTCGCATGTCTCGAGGGACACAAGAACCGCACATGGGAAGGGATAAAGAAATAAGTGAAAGAAGAAGGGAAGAAAGAGTTGCCGCAGTGGAGGGCTCCGGAATAATTTCGGCCACTTGGGGATCTTTAATGTGCCCTGACATCGCACAGCCCACGTGCGCCTTTGCGTTTCGCCTCCGTCAAAACACTGCCGCCGCGGTCGGGATCGACACCGAGTACTCCGGCTCAGTAGGCAAGCGCTCTAACCACTGAGCCACCGCGGCAGGACGACACTGTACCATGGCTCTGGCGTTCCTGGCGCAAGGCGCAAGTGACTCGAAAGCCTCTTTCCACTTCTTGTGACCCATTCTCCTGGCTCTTCTCAATTTATCGACACGGTCAGTGCTTTTATTGTACATCAATTTGCTGCCATCTCTGGATTATGTCTGTCGAGTTGAGAATGAAAATTAGTTTTTGGGGTAAGGAAATGGTGCAGTATCTGTCTTACACCTCGGCTGACAGCTGAACCGGGCCATAATGGAAGGGATAAACGAGGAAGTAGAAGAAGAAGGGAATAAAGGGGTGCTGTAGAGGAGAGACCGCCATAATTTCGACCACCTGGGGATTTTTAACGTGCACTGACATCGCACAGCACACGGGCGTCTTTGCATTTCGGCTCCATCGAAACGCTGGCGCCGTGGTCGCGTTCCAACCCGGGTACTCCGGATCAGTGGCCGTGCATCCTAACCACTGAGACACCGCGGCGGATATTTAAACAAAGCAGTTAGTCATTGTGGTTCACACATGTAGCAAAGGGCAGAAGTAGTGGTGTTCACAAGCTGTCAAACTTCTGGAAGCGTTGAACTGACCGCAGCCTTAAAATAATTTATTTCAGTTTCTATTTTACGGTATGTCGGATTTAAGACTAAACAACGCAAAACAAGATAGCGCACGTTTTCTGTGGCGACACAAGAAGCTAATTTTAGAACTATCTTCAGCGTACACGTTACTAGCTTTAACTCAAATGAGATGCCCTTCATGCTTCGTCAACTGCAGGAAGCACTGAATGAAGGCATATATGATTTTATAACAATCCTTAGCCACTCCTTATGTAAGAAGGCACTCACAGCGACGAGGAGCAGCTTCTACGTGTCTGGTGTCGAGAATATGTGAATATGAATAGGAATATATTTATCCAAAAAAAACAAACGCGCGTTCAGTTCAGAGAGGTAAGAAGCGTGAACGTAGCGTGGTGCCTACATCAAACAAAGCAAGCTCCAAGGAAGCCCTCACGAGGTCTGGTTAGTTAAGCATGTTAAAAATTGGTCAAGAAATGGCGAGCCGCTCTTCTCTATACCCGCCGCTGCGGCTGAGTGGTTAAGCCGCTCGTGTACAGAGCCGGTGTACCCGGGTTCGAATTCGACCGAGGCGGCCGCGTTTAGATGGAGGCGAAACATAAAAGGCGCCCGTGTGCTGTTCGATGTAAGTGCGCGTTAAATATCGCCAGGTAATCCAAATTTATCGAGCACTTCACTACGGCGCCGCTCATAGCCTGATTTGCTCTAGAACGTGTGATCTGCATAAACCATAAGCCTAGCGATCAGGATAGTCGTAACAAAACGCGGATACTATATATATATATATATATATATATATATATATATATATATATATTATATATATATATATATATATATATATATATATATATATATGTTCACCTTTATTCTCAATGAAGTAACACGGAACACGGTTTTGTGGTCTAGGGGTGGCGTACTCGCCTCGCAATCTGAAGGTATTTGGTAAGTAAGTTCTCCACATCGTCAAGCGATTTTATTTATTTAGGCAGCGACCATGTCTGTGTTTTGCGCGATACTAATGGTTTTTTCCAGTCCGGAAGAAGTTTCCTTGCTCCGCTATACCGAAGTGCGTCTTCAACTGGCGATTCGGATTCAAATCCTGAGTTATTATTCGACGTTAATAAACGTTTCCTATACTGAGGATTCAGGCAGCTGATAGGAATCACTGGTTACAATGGGCCATGAGATCTCGTTCTCTAACATCATTATGGCGACGTTTAAGACAAGCTGAATAGAGACCGCTGTAAACGTTACCTGCAAGAACAGTGGTAACCCGTGGAGCGGCTTATACGGCACGCGCCTTGTGTATATTGCGGGTTGGTAAGTAGAACGACAATGGCTGCATGACCGCCGGCAGACGGCGACGACACGCCGCGGCAGTCACAGCGTGCATTACAATTTGCTACCAGTGTCGAGGCACCGGGATGCTTAAGAATTCGCATGAGACAGGGCGCCAAAAATGGCCCGACATGACAGGACTGTGGCGATGAACAAGGGCGGAAAACTGACGACCTGCCGCTTTTCACCCGTTTTGGTGCTTCGAACCAACGTGGAAGTGTGATCTTACGTCACACTGCAGCATCCGGTGCGAACACTTTTCTTGCTCGGTTTGTATTGATCATGTCAATGTTTGTCGTCGATTCTGTTCTTTCCGTATGCACTTTAGGCGCAGGAGTTAAAAGGAAGAGTGAAAACTCTTAGTTCAAAAAAGCACGTTCAGTTGTTTTGCTTTCCTGGGTGCAGCCAGGACCACTATGGAAACTACGTAGTCTTTAGTACACTAGGGCGCCCTCATATTGCCGCCAGGTGTCCCTGGGCGTCACCCTGAAGACAAAGAAGTGAGAGACGCGCATGGTCTTGCAGCTCGAACGCTGCTTCTCTGCTTGCGGCCTGTGCCTAGCCCTTTTGATTCTGCAACCTATTTGTGACATTTTTTTGTGGAGGTGCTGGATAAATTGCTCTGGAATGCGTCACACACCCCTCCTAACACCGAAGACCCCAGACCTCTCACTGTCGACATTCCAGTGCACCGAGTCAGCAGCCGAAGTCTTGGACTGTACCCTGAGCATGGGCTATTGGAGACAATCTTGCCGCCTGGCCGACTGCCTCCTGTGCTCAGGCCATTCGACTCTCCCTCGGTGCCTACTCCACAACCAGTCATGCAAGGCGCTGCGTACTACAACATCCAGAACCCACCGCTACCAAATTACTTTCATGGGACACAGCTGGAGGACGTGGAAGACTGGCTCCTCCAGTTTGAACGTGTCGCCGCATTTAACCAATGGGATGACGGCGTCAAGCTGAGGAAGGTTCTCTTCAACTCAGAGGACGGTGTTCGTATGTGGTACAAAAACCGTGAGAACACTCTTTCATCGTGGCCTGAGTTCCGACGTCCACTGCTAGCCGCGTACGTTAGCGCTGCTCATCAGGAGCGAGCTGAACGCGACCTGCAGTCCCACATGCAAGTGCTCAATGAAACCATTACCATGTACGTCGAAGACATGACGCGGCTCTTCCGACGGGCTGATCCAGCCATGTCGGAAGCCAAAAAGCTGTGCCATCTAATGCGCAGTGTTAAAGAACAACTTTTCGCAGGCATCGTGCGCCGCCTCCTTCCCCCCCCCCCCAAGCACTGTTGCCGAGTTTCTAGCGGAGGCTTTCATGATGGAGCAGGTCCTCCGGCAGCGTTCCACCGCATACGACCGGCCAGTCCGTGCTGCTGCTGTTACGGAGTCCCTCCCGGATTTCAACAGCAATACAGACTTTCTCCGCGACATGATCCGCGCTATCGTCCGTGACGAGCTAGAGATTTGTGTTACGTCGCAGCCAGCAGCCAGCCCACTTATGAGCGTTATTCGCGAACAGGTGCAGCAAGCTACCAGGCCTCCGTTACTACGCGCCGAACCACAGCCAATCCCGACAGACTACTGCCGCCCGACATACGCTGAAGCTCTGCGACGCACTGCCCCAAATCCACTGGCATTTCCACCGCCTAACCAAACAGACTACTGCCGCCCGACCTACGCTGACGCCTTCAGACGTAATGCACTGAATCCAGCGGCAGTTTATCCAGCACATCACGACGTCCTGCTACCCTCTGTGCAGCCAGTGCAGCACCGCGTCCCGAGTGATCAACAATCCATGCGCAGAGCGGACGTCTGGCGTGGCCCTGCCCGCCGGCGTTTGTGCTTCCACTGCGGGGAGCCCGGTCACCTGTTCCGCCGGTGCCCATATCGAGAGCTTGGCCTGCTGGGTTTTTCCTCCGATGCGCCAAGGCCTTGGTTTGGCCAGCGGCCCCGTGAGATTGAACAGTACGTGGCCCAGCAACATCTGTGGTCCATGGCACTCCGTCAGTCCCGATACCCGTCACCTCGCCGTCCATCGTTTTCACCGATTGCGCAGAACTCCTCGCGAGCGACTGCGGACCGCTTGCCCAGCCCTGGCCGGGAAAACTGGGGACAGCGACCTCCGTGGGCGTGGTCGCTAGATATTGACGCTGTAAAGACCCCCTTACGACGCAGAATTCCGATGATTGAGCTTTGACGGCGTCGACAGCAGCAGCTGAAATAAAGGAGCGCTTCTCACTCGACATACCCGTGCTTCTCGACGGTCACAGCACTAGCGCGTTGGTGGGCACAGGTGCGTAGTTTTCAATTATCAGTGGCAAATTGGCAGCGCTTCGAAAGAAAGTTACAACTCCTTGCTCTGGCGTGCAGATCCGGACGGCGGGGGGCCATATCATTACTTAGCTTGGACAGTGCACTGCTAGGGACCATATCAGCGACCTGACGTTCATAGTTAGCTGCCTGGTGCTCCGCGACTGTTCTCGTGACCTGATTTTGGGCGTAGATTTTCTCCGTGGAAATGGTGCTGTTATCGACCTGCGGCGCAGAACCGTTACGTTTTCTACAGCGAAAGCCGACGACACCTCCGACGTTCTTCAACGGAGCTCCGCCCTTCGTATTTCCACTGAAAGTGTCTTCATCCCGCCGCGCTCCAGTGTTTTTGCAAGCGTTGAATGCGATGATGCGCTACGTGATGGACCTGCAGTCACCGAGGGCAACCATTCCTTGCTGCTGACAAATGGCATTTGCTCAGTTTGAAGCCTTGTCCACACTGTAACGGCCAGCCGGAACTCCTGATTACTAATTTTACAAACGAACCTCGTCACCTTTTCCAGCTACTGCCATCGCGAGGGTCGACGAATTGTCCGATGTTACTGAGTGCATTGCGTCCGAGGCCATGGAACGTCCGGACAAGTCCTTGTATCGCATCGATATTAGCTCCGTGCTCACAGCGACTCAACTGCGCGACCTCCGCGCCCTACTGCTCCAGTAAAAAACGTGCTTCGCATCCTCCTCGAAAATGCGGCAAACGGCGATCACGAAGCATTGGATCACCACTGCCGATGACGCTCGCCCCATACGACAGCAGCCGTACCACATTTCCCCGAACGAAAGCGACGCCATCCAAACGCAGGTGAAAGATATCGTTGCAGATGACATTATTGAGCCCCCTAAGAGCCAGTGGTCGTCGCTCGTCGTGCTTGTTAAGAAAAAGGATGGGTTATTGAGCTTTTGCCTGGATTACCGCAAGCTGAACGCCATAACAAAAGAGGACGTCTACCCGCTGCGCCCATCGACGACTCACTGGACAGACTTCGCCGCGCCAAGTATATTTAGTCGATCGACCTAAAGAGCGGATATTGGCATATTCAGGTTGATGAACATGACCGCGAAAAAACGGTCTTCATCACACCCGACGGCCTATATGAATTTAAGGTGTTGCCCTTCGGCCTTTGCTCTGCGCCGGCAACGTTTCAGTGCATCATGGATACTGCCTGGCTGGCCTCAAATGGCAAACCTGTTTAGTTTACCTGGATGACGTGGTGGTGTTCTCAGAAACCTTCGACCAACACAATGAACGCTTGCGGACCGTGTTGGACGCCCTGTGGTTGGCCGACTTGACACTGAAACCCGAGAAATGCAACTTTGGCTACAAAAAGTTTCTCGGCCATGTTGCGAGCGCCGACAGTGTAACACCGATTAGAAGAAAACTGCCGCCGTAGACGAGTTTCCCCGTACTAGCAGAAAGAAAACGCTCAAGCGCTTCTAGGGCTTGTGCGCCTATTACCACCGTTTTATCGCCGACTTCTCCAAGATCGCTGAACCCTTCACCCGTTTAACGCTTGACGATACACCGTTCGTCTGGACTGCCGAGCAACAGGCTGCTTTCACAGAGCTGCGCCAACGGCTGCACACTATCCCTGTGCTGGCTCACTTCGAGGAGGAGGCTGCTACCGAGATACACACCGACGCTAGCAACATTGGGATTGGTGCCGTCCTCGTTCAACATCAAGAAGGCGTGGAACGTGTGATCGGGTATGCGAGTCGCACACTCTCGCGCACCAAAATCAACTACTCCACCTTGGAAATGAAGTGCCTCGCTGTCATCTGGGCCACGATGAAATTTCGTCCTGATATCTATGGTCACCATTTTAATGTGGTCATTCCTTGTGCTGGCTGACCAATCTCCGGGACTCACTAGGCCGCATAGCACGCTGGAGCTTTGGCCTTCAAAAATTTGATAACGCAATTGCCTATAAGTCCGGACGTAAACACGAAGTCGCCGACATGCTTTCACGCGCATCCGTCAAGCAAGCTGATGACCGCGCAGAGGATGACAGTCATTTCCTAGGCGTTATCAGCAGTTCGGACTTGGTGGCAAGGTAGCGTGCTACCTTCTAATCGTGCCATCAGACCTTCGCGACGCCATCCTTTCGACGTGCCATGATGAACCCACCTCTGGCCACTTGGGATTTGCACGCACTCTCGCTCGAGTGCGTCAGGCCTATTATTGGCCTTAACTTGCAAAGACCATCCGCCGCTACGTCAGAGGTTGCCCTGAGTGCCAGCGTCGTAAGTCACCATCGCTGAAGCCCGCAGGTTTACTGGAACCCATTGCGCCACCTCGCACACGTTTTGACCAAGTCGACATTGATCTCCTGGGCCATTCCCTGTGTCGTCTTCTGGCAATAAGTGGATTATAGTTGCGACTGATTATTTGACGCGCTATGCGGAAACCCAGGCGGTGCCGCGCAGTACACCCTCTGAAACCGCACGCTCCTTCATACACTACATTTTTTTACGACATGGCGCCCCGTCCTCCGTCATCACCGATAGGGGCACCGCGTTTAGAGCGCAGCTCATGCACGAGGTGTTCCAGCTGAGTCACACAAACCACCGCAAGACTACTGCATACCACCCGCAGTCAAACGGGTTCACGGGGCTCCTCAACAAAACATCAGCGGACATGCTCTCAATGTAAGGTGACGTACAGCACAAGACTTGGGACGAGATCCTACCGTATAAGACGTTTGCCTATAACACGGCGATTCAGGAAGCGACTTGATTTACGCCGTGTCGCCTCGTCTACGGTAATGATGTCCAAACGATGCTCGACGCCATGCTTCCGTGCTCCCCTGACGACCAGGCGCTCACGCCAGACGCCAAGGAATTTACCCAGCAAGCAGAGAATCCCGCCAACTGGCCGGTATGCACATGCGCTGGCAGCAGGCAACGGATGCACAACGCTACATCCAACGACTTCGACACGTGGAGTACCACCCCGACGACAAAGTGTGGGTATGGACCCCGGTAAGTCGCCCCGGCCTGTCAGAGAAGCTCCTGAGCCGCTACTTTGGACCCTACACAGTGCTGCGCGGCATCACGGATGTGACGTATGAAGTCCTCCCCGATGGCACTCTGTCGAGTTCTGGCCGTCGACCTCAGCCTGAGGTCGTGCACGTACTTCGTATGAAGCCTTAGTTTACCCAGTAACGGGCGCATCTTCCGCGTTTTCTTTTGTTTTATTTTTGCCTGCAGCCATTCGGCGGCCCGTGATCGTTTGTTCGCTTGTTTTACTTACTCCCGTTGGCTCCAAGTGCGCCCACGTTTTGCTTCCTTCTTTGGGCGGAGGGGGAATAATGCCGCCAGATGTCCCTGGGCGGCGCCTCGATGACAAAGAAGTGTGAGACGCGCGTGCTCTAGCATCTGGGACACTGCTTCACTGCTTGCGGCCTGGGTTCTTGCGGCTTTAGTTCTGCAACCTATTTGTGACAATATTTTATTAATATACTGCGCAGCTAAAAATATCGTACAGTATTTTTTAATATAAATAGGCGTGATTTAGGCCGCAGTTGGCTGCAATTGCAAGAAAAGTTTGAGGCTCTTCATGCGTCGTACAATGATGATTCGTCTTTTGCTCTCCAAGAGAAGAGCAGAAAGCAGTTTTTAGGTTGCAGACGCGGCGGATTTAAGAGAGGCGAGAAGAGTTTACTCAGAGTGGTCGGTGTAAATAAAGTCCTCTCTCTCTCTCTCAGAGCGGAAGCGTTTGCGTTGCTACCTCGTGGAGGGCTGTGGAGGTCAAGGGTGCGTTGCTAGCCGCTTGTGTCCGCCCTGCTGCGAGCATGTGATTTACGGGCCATATTACGCGTGAACGTAATAATGAAGAAAAACGGCGAAAGTCAAGACTCAAAAATACCGTCCCTTATACAAATAGCTTTGTAGTCATGCTACTGCTTGAAACAATTCGAACCTAAAGCAACGAGCCCAATTTAAAAAAGCTGCAAAAACGAAGCAAAGTTTGGACGGTTTGAGTACTCTGACGTAGACTTAAATTTAATGACCTATGGTCATTCTGCACGCGCCTGTACATAAAACGAAAGAAAACAAGGGAAGGGTTCAGTTTGAAGCAAAGCTTAAAACCACGTAGTGTGGCACGCTTGTAGCTGATGCTTTTGAAATCCGCTGCCGGTAAGTGTTTCCTGGACGACATCTCGTGTGGCTGTTCTTGTTTTGCATAATGCATCTCATCTTTCTCGTTTTCAGGAAAGGCGTTGTGCATGCTTTGGGGAGTGGACAGTGAGGAGATGAAAGACGAGGATGACTGCTTTGATACGATGAATCGTGTGTGCACGAAGATTAAGTCCGAAGTCTGGAGATCTGACGGACCATGCGCCAAACATGATGAAATAGCCAACAGAGAACGTCAAAAACAGAGCAAAAGACAACGAAGCCGTAAGACTCAGCGTTCTGCTGCGGGTCTTTCATCTGGCTTGAATTAAATTCAAATATGATATGCCGAAGTTGTGAACATCGACATCTACGCTCTATTACGCTCGTACTACAGCATAAAAAAAATTCCTCAATCTCCCTATGGCATGTGATTTTCAACTAAGCTTCTATATGTCTCTGCGCCGGAGTCGTCACGAGGCTGAGCGGCACACTGTGCAATGGAAACCTTTGTCAGCAACTACTCTGCATTGACCATACACGGCTATAAGGAATCTTGGACACATGCTGCCCCGCGCTACTCAACTTAACTGATAACGGATTGTGTTTTTCACTGGATAAAACTTTCTACGTAATCTCTGGCATATGTCAAAATCAGCGCTTATTCGACACCCCCGCCCTAACGTTTCTTCCAAAAGAATTAAAAAATTTATAAAAGGGGTGCCTATCAAAACACCAAAAACTTGAAGCCCTTTCGGGTGAATAATAATAATAATTGGTTTTTGGTGAAAGGAAATGACGCAGTATCTGTCTCATATATCACTGGACACCTGAACAGTGCCGTGAGGGAAGGGATTAACGAGGGAGTGAAAGAATAAAGGAAGATAGAGGTGCCGTAGTGGAGGGCTCCGGAATAATTTCGACCACCTGGGGATCTTTAACGTGCACTGACATCGCACAGCACACGGGCGCCTTAGCGTTTTTCCTCCATAAAAACGCAGCCGCCGCGGTCGGGTTCGAACCCGGGAACTCCGGATTAGTAGCCGAGCGCCCTAACCACTGAGCCACCGCGGCGGGGCCCTTTCGGGTGACATGAACCCATTTTTTTGCCGAATCTACAGCTCATGTCACCTTTTTTCGAACTCCTTCAAATACAACAGAGTCTGCACTTGCCATTATTCAATGCTGTCTTTGATAAAGGAAAAAAAATTACTGTTCCAATGCTGAGACCTCACCACCGTTATCTCGTGTCATGCCGTAGGACTATACGCTAATGCGTCTGCATGTGTTTACGTCACGCCAGCTCGAAGGGCGTAGCCTAATGCTATGCCAGATAAATACACGGTTCTAAGACCTAACCCCGCTACCGCAGTGTGTGTTTTTCGTATCGCAAAATGTAGCCGATGTTTACTTTTCATGCCCCAGGGAGTGGTCAAACAGGCGAGGGCCACTGGCTCGAATTTTTGCTAAGGATTGACATGGCCAGCTTCTCTGGAAATCGCAATGCTCCATAAAATCATTTTCATTTGCTTATATAATTCAGGCACCCTATGATTCCATGAGGGTATTACATGCATAGAATTGATCACGGCAAAATGCTTCAAATTCGCAATGAAACACACATAATTCAATACAGAGGCAAGGAGAAAGAGAATACAGGTACATATGAATAAAAATGCACAATCAAAAGTCAGGAGAAATCTCACAAGTGTCCACCTCAGTAGCACATAACACTCATGAAGGCAGCATTGTAACTGGGAAAGCGCATAACGGTCAACCCAACAATATAAATAAAAATGCGAAACACTCATAGGTGATGGTTAGAATATTTTATGTAAAATAGGAGGGCGATTTGAAAGGATTAAAATTTCAACATACTGACAATACCAGTTGGCGAGGAGTCCCGACCTTTTGTATAAAGAACCAAAGGAGTTTAGGTATATCTTACGCTCGAGCGGAAATGGGTTTAATCGCCCCGTCAAGGTCAATACCAGCCGTAATGTGCGACGCTGCAAAGATGCAACGGATGTGTCACCGTGGTAGAGTGCACAGTGCCCTGCTTAGGCTGCGGCCAAAAGCGGGGTCAATTCGCGCCGCGCATAGAAGAGGAGACGAAAGGCATCATTGGACAGTGGCACGTGATGCCACAGCACGGAATTTCGGTTCTGGGTTCATATTTCGAGTTTGTGTCATAATCTAAACCGTCATTTTCGGCATCACCTGCTTGGTCGAAACACCGCCAGCGGATGTCAGTTCGGTTCCGACTGTGAGCGGCGGCATGATGTCACTGCGTTCCAGTAGTAGCTACAGCAGCGAAACGTCCAGCGGCGCTATTCATGTTTGCGCAAAAAGGGAATGCGGCAGAAGAACAATTCCGCCATATTTTTAGTTTTGCATGCCACCGTAAAGAGGTAAAAAAAGAAACTCGAATGTAAGCCTTAAGAGGAAAGGATTCACGAACACGAACAAGAAAGCAAACAAAGACAACACTCGCGGAAGACAGAGGAGAGCTTGATGAAAAAAAAAGGGAAGGTTTACTCAGCGTTCGATGTTCGGCGAAATATTCAGCGTTCGACGTGGCAGCTTGGTAGATGGTGCATCGGGCGAGGAGGTTTGGCGGGGCGTCAGCGCAGTCTGTGGTCTCTGGTCGAGGCCCTGATGGAAAACAGACAAGTCAGGTAGCCCGGGCAAGCAGCGGTGGCGACAGAGGCGGCCCGCGGTCTGAGGCTGCCGGACAGGAAGGGAACAGCGGCGCCTGGGTCTGGTGGCTCAGGCTCTCGAAGACAGCTGTCCGGGTCTGGTAGCCTGGACGTCTGCGGCTTAGGCCCGAGCCTGGAAACTCGGGGAGCCAGTAGATCTCGAACACGTCCATCGCCGACCGTGTTCCACATGTAAGGAAGGAAGGAAGGCCTCAGACGTTGCTGGCACATACCCACTACGGGGGAGTGGCCAAGACACAGGCGGTTAATTACTGGATACAGTAGAGTTTTGACGGGAAAAGGAGTGGTAATAGGATGTAGCCTGATAGATTGGAAGACGGAAGGACAGGGGTCCTGTTTACTTGGAGATCGAAGACGGGACAATGGCTTAATGTGCATGATAGTATACAATGCCTGTAATGTTTCAATGTCGCACTGACTGAGAGCGGGAAGAAGAAATTAGAATGGGAGGCGCTGCGTTTCTTGAAGAAAATTTTGCACAGCAGAGCACACACTCCTGTCGCTTCGTCCAAGCAAAGAAGCGCCAATTGTAAGAACAACCGCGGAAGACACAGGCAAGCCCATGCAGTTGATGAAATGGAATTTGCAAAAGACGCTTCCTCAAATGAGAGAAGCGGCGGCAGTACAGCAGGAAGTGATCCATTGTCTCAGGTTCGGCACAAAAATGGCACAGTGAGGAAGCCACCAGGCCAGATCTGTGAAGGTAGAAATTTAGAAGTGGATCCCGGCAATGCAAGCGCGTGAAAGAGACCTCTAGTCTGCGTGAGCGCCAGTCTTTGCTACTCCAAGGATGCAGAAGATGCTGATATTCGGGAGATGATGTAAGAATCGAGGCAGCAAATTGCTGAAATATTGTGTAACTGCGAAACCTCACCGCAGCTGTATATGCACACGTTGGTAGGACAGCAACAATTGGACCGCAGAGAGAGGCTCTAGCTAAGGAATCTGCAACCTCATTTAAGTGAAAACCCATGTGACCTGGTACCCAAAGCAACCTTACCGAATTTAGATGGAGCGGAATCAGGAACTTAGAGGCGTAATGCCCGAGACTCAGTGGGTGAGGATAAGGAAGAGCAAATGGACAGAGAGTCTGTCATAACCACAACCTTGAAAACGGTAGTTTCTAATTTTCGTAGGGCTAAGATTACTGCTAATAATTCAACCAGAAAAATGGGAGTGAAGTCAGGAAGACGGAGAGAAAAAGATCAATCCAATGAAGGCGAAAAAATTCCCACACCTGCCTTCTCGCGATCCTGCGAGGCATCGGTAGCAATAAGAACATGAGAGGGAAAGGACCTTAGGTGGTCCTGCAACAGACCCGAAGAAGCGGGAAGGGCTGCAGCTTTGCATTCGATGGGAAAATGTCATCGAATTCAATCTGGACAGATGATGAGTTGTTATACAATTGGCGGACATCTGTGAAAGGAACTTTTATGGGATCAAGGAGGGACTGCACGTAACTTATCTGCGGGGTATGAAAACGAGACCAGGCAGCACTAAAAAAGGAGGAAGGATGACTAAGCAATATTATACTGGAAGCATGAAGAGGTGAGTCGCACAATTTTAAAAATGTTTGAACTGTTAAAAAGCGAAACCTAGCTGATGACGATGGCATTCGCGCCTCAAGGTGCAGAACAGCATTGGCGACATATTTTGGAAGCCCAAGACAAAGGCGCAACGCCTCACGCTCCAACAGCACAAGAGGGCGAAGTTTATAGGCAGGAGCTCCCGAGAATAAAACACACCCGAACTCCAAAATTGGGCGGACGTACATTTTATAAATTATCAGAAGTGTATACCTTCTCATGCCTGAGCTAGCACTACAAAGCCTACGCAGGATACCAATGGCCCGAACTCCTTTGGCAGAAAGTTGCTCAATGTGTGGCCGCCAGGAAAGAGTAGAGTCGTATATTATTCCGAGATACTTCACCGTCTGAACTTGAGGTATTATGTTATTTCTATAGACCAGGCAGATATTTACAGGAACAGAAACTGGAAATACTAACAATGCGCATTTCTTCACATTAGGGGACAGATGAATTCTTCCTAACCAGTTGTCAAGAACATTGAGGTAATTTTGCAGGGTTCGATAAAGAGTGTGAATGTCACCTGCTGTTGCAAAAAATGAAATATCGTCGGCGTACACGTAAGTGTTCACATTTTGAATGCATGGAATTGAGCTTAGAAAAATTTTAAGAAGAACAGGTGACAGAACTGATCCTTGCGGTACACCTCTTGTCTGTGGAAATCTGCTTGAGGAAACACCATTTTGGCAGCAGTAAAATTCTCTATTTTCCAAAAAAAGCAGAAATCCAGGCTACAAAATAGCATGGGAAGCTCAGTTCCTGTAATCTTAGTAATAGAGTCGAGTGCTCAACGCTGTCGTATGCTTTACTGACATCCAAGGCGACAAGCGCCGCAAACTGCTTTCTATTGCGAGCTAATTTAATACGACTCTCTAGGTCAGTATGAGCACACCAAATTGAACAACCTGGCCTGAAACCAATTTGACACGGATTCAATATAGCATTTTCTGAAATGAATGACATGACACGGCTGAGAAGGACCCTTTCCACCAATTTCACTAGGTTCGATGTTAAGGAAATAGGGCGTATATTGTCTAAAGTTAAGCCCTTCCCTTGCTTTTTAAGCAGTGGAACTATTTCAGCAAGACGCCACTCATGCGGTATCCAAGGACCTTTAATACAATTGTTAACTAGAGCCAACAGGTCTGCAGGAGATTCATTGAACAAAATTTTGATCATAGATGAAGTGACCTTATCGGGGCCAGGAGCCGCTGGGGATAAGCGCAGAACAATTTGCGATAGCTCAGGCATAGAGACCTCAGTGAAATCACTTGAGGTGCAAGTAAATATAGTAGAAGAAGGTAAGGCAGATGAAAAGCGAAGCTCTAAGACACACGCAATATCCTTTAAGGCCTTTGCGATATCAGCAGGGGACTGAACGAGGGATTCAATGTTGGCAGCCGGTGGAATCACCTTGTTGCGCCTCATGAAATTAAACAAAGCTCGTTTATTTCCTGATTGTGAAAGAAAATCGTAATGATTGGTATTATACACCTCCTTTGCACGGGGACGGTGCGCAAATGTTACTGCAACATACTTATAATCCAACCAATTTTTTGTGCATTGATTGATGAGAAGTTTCTTCCAAGCTGCTTTCCGTCGTCTATATGCACGCGTGCACTCAGCATTCCACCAATTGTTCGCGATTGCACCCTTGGTTCTCTTAACCAAAAATTCAGACTTTTGCCTTGCATGGTCCAGTACTGAACACAGATCTGCAGCCTTGCTTTCGGCACTTGTCGGAACGCAAGAGTCTGAAGTGATTTGGAGGGCTGATTTTAGCGTGTCTTTAAAGCAACTGTAATTTATTAACGTGCACTGATGTCGCTCAGGAAGAGTTAATTTACACGCAAACTTGAAACTATTCGGTAGATGATCACTGTTTGTTGCATTGTAAACAGGCGCCCAAGACATAACAGAGACTCCTGGGGAGGAAAAAGTTAAGTCCAAGGCAGAGCGGCATTGGCTCCGAACAAACGTAGGCAATCCGGAATTGTTGCAAATTAAGTTGTTGTCAGAAGCCCAATCAAATAGTCTGGAACCAAAGCTGTCTGTTTTAAACCCCCACGCCGCATGGTGCGAATTGAAGTCTCCAAGTAATAGAACCTGAGAACGGCTACTAGACATGAGTGAGTCAAGGGGCTGAGTGTCACGCACACCAGACGGGAATTATGCATTAGCTACCGTAAAGGGCTGGCGACCTGGGACGCTGAGGTCAACAGCAAGGATTTCACATTCATTGTCCGCATATTGGAAAGAAAGGCATGCCCTGTGGCAAAGCTTTGTAGAGATGAGCACTAACAACCCTTCCCCTCGTGATGACCGGTCAAGCCGGAAAGGACGGTAATTGTTGAGATTATATTTGAATTATGAATTTAGGCATGCTTCTTGTAAAGCAACTAAATCTGGTAGAAGCTGATTGCATAGGCAGTTGAAACCTGTTGAAGCTGAAAATATAGATCGACAATTCCACTGTAGTACACTTAAGAACCCTATCTTCGCGGGAGTGCCGCAGCCGCGACTGCCTTTTCTAGAATCCTGGACTTAGCATTTTGACTTGCGTTACTTTTCTTTGTCTTCGATTGGGGGCAAGATGGGCCTGCAATATTCAGAGGAGACCCACTTAGTTTCTGGGCGCGGAGATCAGACTCCATATCCATACAGTCTATAGAGGATGAGTCCATAACGCTGGTCGAAGGAGAGGCCTGAGAGGTCTTTTGTTGCTCACATTGTTTTTGGCCCTGTGGAGCGGAATCGATTACTACAGAAGGAGGGGTAGCTTCCGCAGCCAAAGAAGACAAGAGCGGAGCGGTGGACGCCTGCAGAAGATTGGTCATCTGTGCAGCTATGACCTGCGAAATGCACGCGGACACGGTTTCCATAATGCGATCCACTGCATTTGCCACAGCTTTCTCAACTGCGGCTGTAATAGCCTGGGAAGAATTAGAATCCATTATGGGTGGCCATTAGGCGGCGACACTAGAGTAGCCACATTTACCTGTTCTATCCCGCACGCGCTCTTCGCCACGTTCCACTTCAGCTTTTTCTTCTCGAGTGTCTTCGCCTGCCGCAGTGTGGCGCCAGTTCCTTACAAATGGAGAGGAAATTTTGCGGCGGTTTCTCGCTGCAGAATGCGCTCCCGTTGCTGTGCTGAAACATCAAGACGTCGGAACGACTTGCCGTCTGCAACATCGCTCAAGTTGGTGCTGTAATCGGACTGTTGTGTAGACGGCAATCTGCGCTTTTCATTATCTTGTGCACGCAATGCAAGATCCGCGAGATGCCACTGTTATGCGTTTGATTTTTCCGCAGTGAATAAGCAAAATGTATGAGTTAAAAAAATTCTTGCTGTGTTTCTCTTCATATATGCGTTTGCAGAATTTGCAGACAAAGCTTTCAGAGTTTCGCCATGGCATGAAGCGCGCACAGGTCCATCGACGCCTGAGAAGTACCTCTTCAGAGAACTCGACAGCTCAATACAGAGCCACAGAACCGCGGATACCCAGAACCGTTAGGAACGCCTAGAAACCACCTCTTGCATGTCAAACGCTTCAGAGTAGTGGCGCTTCGCTAGCCACTGACTATCGGCACACATGATGAGTGGGGTCACGCTGCCAGACACTGCGCACGATCATGGTTTATGGGTGTTACGTCCCAAAGTGACTCAAGCTATGAGGGACGCCGTAGTGAAGGGCTCCGGATATTTCGACCGCCTGGGGTTCTTTTAGGTGCACTGACAGCGCACAGTACACGGACCTCTAGAATTTCGCCTCCATCGAAATTCGACCGCCGCGGCCGGGATCGAACCCGCGTCTTTCGGGTCAACAGCCGAGAGACATAACCACTGGGCCACCGCGGCGGATTTGCGCATGATCATGATGCAGGACGCATTAGCAGCCAATGCAGAATTCTAGAACTGCGAGTGCACGTTTGCGCACAGTGAGCAAAAGCATTCAGCGGGACAGTGAGCTTTACGTTACTTCATTGAATGTAGGCAAATGCAGACGGGACGATAATACAATATCAGCGGTGATAGCGGCGCGACCTGGTTTGCATTTAGTAAACAATTTCAGAGGTAAAGCGGTGCTCGTTAGGCCTAACAGCTTCCGAACCATCCAACGAAATAAAAAGTTTGATCGATTGGCGCCGTTGGACCAAATTTGAATTCGGTGCGTTGTCAGGAATTGGGTGCGCTATCAGGTGCCCAGCGTGCCATAAACCAGGCTTTAGACAAACAGACAGACACAAAAACCGGCAGACATACAATCAGACAAACATAAAGCTGCTAAATGCGGGGAACGACCACTATAAGTGCTAGCGCACTAAAAGAAGCCAAATATATCTCATCAAATTTGTTATAGGCATGACAAACCGAAGGGAAAAGCTGGCAACAAGTCTATAGCCAGCAAACGTGCCGAAAAACAACGAGCATTTTCCTCAAAAACAGGAGGCTCCGCTTCGGAGCGCACCGCCATTTTGGCTGTTATCACAATGGGGTTTTGAACATTTGCTATGAAACGTACGGTATGTGTGGTCACCTCGGTTTCTTTGGCAGTTTTTGCTGCATTCGAGCCGCCACATCCTCTTCCGGCGTTTCGACCAAATTAAGTGTGGCTGGTGTGGCCTTTTATGAGAGAAAGCCGGAACACTGGCCTTGATGTTGGATACGTGTCGGTGTTCCTTTTCTTTCATGATCAAGACATATGAACGTGCAAATGATACCCGAAGGCTCATATTAAGTGCTTCGCCGTGCAGCGTGACTTTGACAGCACATGGTACGCAGTCTCCGACTCCCCGTGTCCCTGTCTGTACCTCCGGCGCATGTTACAGCTCCGACTTCCAGTCAATGCAGGATGCCCTCTAGCACCCTTCTTTGGCTGCTTCCAGAAGCGCAGAAGAGGAGAAGAGGAGAATAAAGACGTCAGCGGGCTGTGGCGCGTGATGCCACTACACGGCATTTCGATTCCTGTGCCAATTCTTTTTGCTTGGAGTCCAAAACATAAGCCAGCAAATGGCGTCCGCAGACTCCGATTGAGTGGCTTGCACTAAAGCCTGACTTGGACACACCGTCCGCAGTCTCTAACTGCCCATGCCCCTTTCTGCACCCCGGCGCATCGTACCCCCGGCTGACCATAGGCAAAAGAGGCAAATTGAAAATATACCTGCGCTCAAAAGACACGGACTGAAAGATAAAGACACACACACACAGCGCTGGACTTACAACTGAATTTTTTTTTATTCGGGAAACACTGCTCTTTATACACATCAGCAGCTGATAAAAATGGAAGATGGTAACACCCGGATGATAAAAAATCGACAAACTGTCTCGTCACATGTCCAGTCCTACCTTCCCTTTTGCAAAAATGTCTTTTCCTTTGATAGTAATGAAAGGGACGTGCTACTCACGCATGCAACCCCACTGTCCGCTATGCTCATGGCTTCAATTATTTCACGCGTCGTTTGGTCACGGTTCCTGCTTACTATCTTCGTCTCGTTATAGGAAGGTACACATTTACACTCTTGACAATGAACCACCAAATTCCCATCGCCTTTCCGTTCCATGTTCCTCCGATGTTCACGGAGCCGCTCGTTCAAACAACGCCCCGTTTGGCCTACATATGCTTTGCCACATGTCAGCGGCATCCTGTAAACCACTCCTTCTGCGCATGCGACCATGGGGACTTGGTGTTTCTTTCTACACCCCTTAGCTTTTCTTTCTGGGTACGTTACTATTTTGCATAAGTTTTCCAATTTGTCCGGGGCTGAAAAAACGACCCTAGTTTTTACTTTCGATGCAATTCTTTTAAGATTATGGGACACCCCATGAATGTACGGAATCACCACCGTTTTCTCCCTTTGTTTTGCTCCCTCCTTGCTAGGCACCGTACCCTTTTTCCCACATTTCTTGAGCAGGCTTTTTGCCACCGACACCAACACCTGATCCGGATAACCCGGACAAATTGGAAAACTTATGCAAAATAGTAACGTACCCGGAAAGAAAAGCTAAGGGGTGTAGAAAGAAACACCAAGTCCCCATGGTCGCATGCGCAGAAGGAGTGGTTTACAGGATGCCGCTGACATGTGGCAAAGCATATGTAGGCCAAACGGGGCGTTGTTTGAACGAGCGGCTCCGTGAACATCGGAGGAACATGGAACGGAAAGGCGATGGGAATTTGGTGGTTCATTGTCAAGAGTGTAAATGTGTACCTTCCTATAACGAGACGAAGATAGTAAGCAGGAACCGTGACCAAACGACGCGTGAAATAATTGAAGCCATGAGCATAGCGGACAGTGGGGTTGCATGCGTGAGTAGCACGTCCCTTTCATTACTATCAAAGGAAAAGACATTTTTGCAAAAGGGAAGGTAGGACTGGACATGTGACGAGACAGTTTGTCGATTTTTTATCATCCGGGTGTTACCATCTTCCATTTTTATCAGCTGCTGATGTGTATAAAGAGCAGTGTTTCCCGAATAAAAAATTCAATTGTAAGTCCAGCGCTGTGTGTGTGTGTCTTAATCTTTCAGTCCGTGTCTTTTGAGCGCAGGTATATTTTCAATATGGTAAACCAACTCGCCCAACAAGCCACTCTGCTAAAAGAGGCAACTTTTTTCTTGTCTGGCAGAGGTTTTAAAAGGACGTAGGGTCCTAAGGAGTGTACCGACTGGGCCAAAGGAAACGGCAAAGCACCGTCTCGTACGTGAGCGACACGTCACAGTCGTCAGGGTAGGGTAGGTTATGGAGTTCTTTTAGGAGAACCGAAAGCAGCCGCTTGAACCTCAAGGAGCAACTTAAGCCTTTCACAGTGCCCAATGAAGTCTCAGAGAACAAATAATATTAATAATAATAATTGGTTTTTGGGGAAGGGAAATGGGCAGCATCTGTCTCATTTATCGTTGTACACCTTCAAAGTACAAATACGTCTACTAAAATAGTAGGATATAGTGAATCAAGGTGTTAAGTGATCGCTGGCACTGAGTGTTTGTGTTGCTGCTGGTCGACGATATTCCTAAAGTGTGAATTTTCGATACCAAAGTTTCGATAAAATAAGATAGCTCATCAGGGTGATAAGACAAATATTTCACGACGTGTTGCAGACGCCCGCTCTTCTAGAGTAGAGAAACTAAATACTTGCAAGCACAAAGCCATTTAAGCACAAAGTTAAGTCATTTAACAACAAAAGCTACCAAGCTTCACAGCGGTGTATGAGAGCTCGACAATGTGTAGCAGAAAGGTAAGGGCTGTTGTCAGCAACGCCTTGCACAAAGGCAAATACTAAGTGAAGGGGTCAAGGAATAGAGTAGCAAAGGTTACCGCTTGGGCAGGGCTCCAGATAGAAGGGACGTTTGTGTGATGAGTTCTCTTTGTGGTTGTGTCTACTGGTGAAACCTTTACTAAGTTTGCGAATACAAATAAACGGCGGTAAACCTCCAGATGTTCTTCGCTGACCGAAGAAAAGAAAATTCCTTGCATGTGCGGGTTTTCCCACAACCTCATCGTATCAAACGTTTGGGAGCGATGCACAAGAAAGATCAGCTGAAGATGGCTTTATGAACACTTCGCGCATTTGAGCTGGAGCCCCACTTGCAGAGAAAACTGAAAGTGCGTTGCATGGCCAAATTATATCAATCATTTCGTATAATAATTTGTTGAATCCATGCCAGATAGATTTCAGCCGAGAGTGCTCTACAAGGTGCGCTCATAGCGACCCCGAGAGGCGCATACTACTAGCTCGTAGCTGAGAGCAACACACCGCGCTTGTTACCCTGGATGTGCGTACGGCTTATGACAGCGTACGTTACTGGACTCTGTTACAAAGGATACAGGGTGCAGGACTTCCAAGATACTTCGTGGGATGGTTTTCTGCATTTCTGGCTGCAGAAGATTTTACTCTTTCCAGAACGGGGATCGCTCTGGTAGATTTCCACAGGCTAGAGCAGTGCCTCAAAGTGGTGTCGTCTTCTCTGTTCTTTTAAACATCGTACATGGCTCTATTCCCTGCAATCATAGGGGGAAAACCAATGTGCATCAGGTTTGGTGGTTTAACCTTTCTCTGAATATAAAGAAATGCATTTTATTTCTCTTTCCTTTCTCCCATTCAATTAATAACTCTGTTGTGTACCCACACCATATAATTTATCAAGTTTAGATCATCAAATACCTCGGGATTATATATCATGCTTCAATTTTCTAGCGAGCGCATATAAAAGAGGACACTCATACTCAGCAATTCTGTACAAAAACATTTTTGAGCGGGAAACCGTTAATGAACGCAAACTTTTCATATTATTTAGGATTTCACTATAACAGTCAATATATTATCACATCACCAGACGGCAGTTTTGTATTTTTAATAATGTTCTTATAAATCATAATTATGTTTTTATTAATCACCGAAAGTATTTCCCACTCTTTTTCTATGGTAGTCTTGTCTGTTCGATGCGATTGATGGAAGCAAGTTAAAAGAAGGATTTCGCTACATAACAGAAGAATGGATGGAATGGCTTTCATTATTTCCATAACAGTATCTTACGAATTTCCAAGTTTCAAAATTTTTGTCCGGAAGTGTTGGACAAGGCTAACGGAGTAAGAGCGATTAGAATGCTGCAAATGAGAAAGCATTCGCTTCTAATGATTTATAGAAAGTATACCCGATCAGTATTAAAGTTCGACTTTGCCTTGTTCTTTTGAGCAGGCGCGTATAAATTTCACCTTTTTTTTCTCTTGGAGCGCAAGGCGTTGATCCAACTTGGCATTTCAAAATTTGTGGTTAATCTTATTTTCTACCTAGAGGCACGGATTCCAACATTGTCCTCAAGATTTCGGCTCTTGTCAGTCCATTCTTCTGTAAAATTATGCGATTCGCAGCCCCAAGCCTCCAATTTCATCTTTCTTCGAGAGCCTACAACCTTTTTTATTGAAATTTGGTCTAGTTTGCCTACTCTAAATATTTGTTTTGTGTGATCTGTCCGCATTTCGTTCGCATTTCGGAATTTCGGACATTCTTCCGGTGTGCGGCAACTCTACATTCATTGAGATCGCCTTTGACTTCTTCATCAACAATGCAAAACTTATGCCCTTCTATATGCTTAACGGTATATTGCAAGAATACCTGATGTACTTTCGCTCTCATGCTATTATAGCAACGGAGCCCTCACAATGTAAAGTAAAAGCCGGTGTCGGTATTTTCTCACTCTCCCCCGATCTGTAGTGCTCGCTCCTCTATTCCGACTAGATACCATTTGTTCGGACGAAATTTGATCAGTGGTTCTCGTTTTGCGCAAGTTCGACCGTTCTTTTTCTTTTGGCGTGATTATGACCGATTCTCTGTTCCTGTGTTTCTATTTATCCGCTTCTACGAAATCACAGGCGCCCCCGTTTACTCAAGTTTTTGGCACTACCACATGTGTGTTAATTATGGTTAATTTTAATACCTGGGCCCAGAGGATTACATTGAACTTAGGGAGCTGATATCCTTGCTAAGGCATCTCTTCAAGGCGTAGTCATTGCTCTCCTCCTTTTTTGCGCATATATTACAGCGGTCAGATTTTGCGTACGTCGCTGAAAAAATGTACGGTCTAAGCGCTTACTTGATCTGTCGATAACCAGCACCTTCTGTTCCCCTAGTGCAGTAACGAATGGAGGCCCCGCAAACTTCAGGTTTGTTTCACGCGTTTACGTTCTCGCATTCCTCCCCAGATCTGGTCTAGCGGTCTCCGGTATGCACGCGTTCTGCGCTAAACCCGCCACGATGCATCATGTCTTGTCCTGCCGCCGCTTCACCTCTTTGCGGAGACGCCTCGTCACACACTCGTTTCAACTGCTTGGTCTGAATTTGTCTATTGGGATTTTTCTTTCTCTCGCGGCTATATACGCTTGGGCGCTGCAGCAAGAATGTGCGTTACGCCATTCAAAGTTTCTTTTTAAGTGCGGAAAGGCTTCCATCCTGAAATATTTCAAAATTCCAAGCTATGGCTGCTCATGAAGAAAATTAATCCGCAATAAAGCCATCCAAAACTCCGCTCACATGGCCATCTTCCCATTTTCATTCACTCATCTCACAGCAATCAACTTGTTCTGCAAGAGCATGGGTTTAGCCTGGTTGGTTCATGTTTTTGCTCGGTTGTCGGTTCGTTTGGAGACGATATTAGGCTCAGGGTAAGCTCTGATCTAGGTTAAGCTTACCCGATGTGTTTTCGCCGGAGATTGAAGATGAAGGCCCGGATCGGCAATGAATAGCCGGAGAGTGTGTTGCTGTTTAACACAAGGCGTGTGCGGCTACTGCAATGGCATAGTGCTCTCGTGCAGTGACCAGCAAACCAGATCTGTTCGTGCCACTGCGTGTTCAACACTTTCGCGCTCGCCTTTTCTCTTGCCTCTGCGAACAATAATGCCAGTATTGATGGCATAGGTAAGAGGAAAGTCGAGTGCGAAATTCACGAAGCGCTCCTCATTAGTATGCAAGGAAATGATTGCATCATCAATCCTTCTATATCCCTTATGCAGAAGGAACTAAGCTTCCTTTCGCAACGGCACTAGAGCATGGCTTATCTTTTGAATGTAGATTTTCGATGACTGAACTGCACATGCTTTGCGACGTTTTCTATGAAACTGTTTCCTTCTGTGTGTGCCTCGTTTCTACACTGCGTTCTGTCTTTTCACAGTTTTTTTTTTCGTGACCATGTACAAACCGACCTAGATTTCAACTCTACTATCATATATCGCCACGCGCTGCGCGAAAATTTTTGCTCGTAGAAACCTGGACAGGAAGCATGCCCTTTGTTCACAACCTTTATTGCTTATTGTGCACAGCACGCTTGCATTGGGCACCGAGCAGGTAATCTGTCACTGTCACTAACGGCTGGTTCTTGAGGATCTTGACGCCATGCACGCTATCGTGAACCGGCATTGTGGAAGAAAGGGCAAAGTGCAAGAAATAAGGTAGGCGCGATCATTGCAATAGGTATTCATGTTTTCAGGCACCACGCTGACGAGGCATCTGGATATCCACATTTTGTTAACTAATGTATTTGAAGCGAAGAAATTCTCATCGACCGCAGAACGCATACGCAGAAAATTTTTGTTGTTGAATTTTAAAACGGGGAACAGTGTATGAGCGAAATTTTTCATATATCGTTATATTCCACTTTAACAATCAAGATATCTGCATATCTCTCCTCGGCAGACTTTCATTGTTTGCTATGAACGCTTTTCCTTTTGCCGACAACGTTCCGTGTAGTTTTTCTGTGCGAATCTTATCGAGCTATGTACAAAAAATTAAAAAAATATTTTGCAGAGCATCGGACGTAAGAATGGACCCTTGCCTTCAATATTTCTACAAGAGTGCCGTACAATACTACAATATTAAAAATTTTATCCTAGAATCCTAGACTTAGATAATAATTTGGAAGAACAACGACGAAACCTTAAGCTGCACTTTAGCTTGCTGCATGTGAAATGTTGAGGTGGTGCGGCAAGTCTTATCTCCGCTTATCTTATCTCCGAGCCTTCAACAGCGATCTCACCTCAGGGACACCAGGCAAAATAGCTGAAGGCAGTCCCGACACTGTGGCGGCGGATGCTAAGATGCAGGCTACCTGACACCAAGCTTTTCCAGCCTGTGTTATCCGTGCCGCGAAGCGCACGCCTTTCGGACTCTAAGACGATCGTCTCCAACTGTGCTTTCCCACGAGTGCTGTCCTCCCCCGTCGGATAATAATTGAATGAAAAGCTTTTTTGGTTTTAGAGCCCAGCTCTTCGGCGCCGGTTCCTGGGTTGAGCAGCGTGCCTCGGCGTCGGCCTCGGCGGCGGCCTCGTCGTAACCGAGCGAACAAGCCCATCGTAGGATAAGAAAGAGCGAACACAAAGCGCTGCGGAGGAGGAAAGTTGGGTGTAGCAAAGAGAACGGAAGGAGAAAATCGGAGAAGGAGGTAACGGCGGCAGCGCGAAGAAAAAGGTGGCGTGCGCCGTTGACTGCTCGCCGACGACGTCATCAACAAGGACAGCATCGCTCGCCAGAGATGGCGCCACTCTGAGACGGTTGACGATAGCCGCGTTTACATAAACGCGACAGAAGCCCACTCTACTTTTTGAGGGAACGCGAAAAAAACTTCGATGAAGAGGGTAGAGGAGGAGTCACGACTTTGCTTCTTAAAACCTCTCTTTTCCTGAAAAAGTTGACTGAAGTGAATGAACCGATGCTTATGAAGCTGGCGCAGAGTGCTCCCAGCGGCTCTCTCCCAAAGCGTCCAGGCGAAGCGTCTCGTAAGGCTTGCTCTCTCCGACTACGGTAGGTGATGGGGAAAAGAGCGGAGAAAAGCGCAGCAGAGAACGTCGGCAGCGGGAAGACTAGAGGAGAGAGGCAGGCTGGTCGCTCGCCAAACGTGAGTCTTATAGGCAGCGCAAAGCTGTCCGCGCTGCCCTAGTAGAAACACAGAGAAGCCTTGGTTTGGCACTGCGTGTTCCACTGCGATCCCCTCCGTACCGACTAAAGGAACAGCTGCTGACAAAAATCGCATTACCTAGATTCTTACCGTGGGCTGCATGGTTAACCACAGAAATTTGCCGTTGCTTCGTCCATTAATGTCTAAGAGTAAGTGCATATGCATTGAAACCTAAACCTGAACAAATGTGACCAGCAATTTTGTACTACTGTTTGTTCCTGGACGATGTTGTCTTTTTGTTATCCTCCTTTTTTTCGCCCAAGTTGACTCTTAGCAAATTAGAATCTTATGGAACATTCGTTCATTTCGTGATTTCGATGTATGTATGAGGTGATGTTCAGGTGTAACCTGGCACTGCTTCTGTAGCGCCTGGCGACGAAAAGACCTAGTCAGGAGACAAAAAGTATCCTTTTGTCTTGCCTCAAGGGCAATACTTGTATTGCCAAAATATTAATAGATGAAATGGAAATGAAAATCTCGTTATGCCCTTCAGATATAGCAGCTAGGCCTCTATTCTGATGGAGCGGAAAGCACTCCGATGTTTTCATTCGTCCCTGTTTCCTCCGAGGGTTTTCTGAATTTGTTGCACTGATCACATTCCTTGACAGCGGGCGGATGATCACCGTGTTATCCTTAGCACAGTTTCCGTTTTTGATGTCGCTGATGCGCTGCAGTGCGTTGTTACGTGCGTTATATAGTTCAAAAAACAAGAAGGCAATGTCTGTTGACATTTTTTGTGTTTCTTCAAGCGCAGGTTTGAACTGGCTAGGTGTTCGCGAGTGGCATTCTCACTGAAATTAAACATATAAAACTGCATGTAAATGTCACTGAAAGCTCAAATATGTGTTTCCTAGAAATTAACAGAAATAATACGTTTCTTAACTTATTTTAAGAGCGTTAGCTCTTAGTCATCACGTTTTGAGATTTCGTGGGGCCTGCTACAGCCCTTGATCGCAGCGTCATCTGCGCCAGCAACTACTCAGCACGTTTTGAGATATCGTGAGGTCTCCTACCACCCCGAGATCAAAGCGCCATCTGTGGCTGCAACTAGAAAACAGGGCATCTCGCATTGAGACTTGTAGCGCTATGTACAATAGCATTGTAGAAACAACCACCTGCCGCGTGCCAATGATGACGTCACGGTCCAATGTGGTGGAACTATATGAGTATGACGTCAGGGGATAAAATGGGGGCGTAGTGTCGGTTTATTGAATCCAAGATGGCGGCCTATAAAATTGGTTGTTCCCTCTCATCCCTTTCTCCCCTCTCACCAAAACTATCCTAAAACGGGTAGGAAAACTGTCCCGTTACTGGACCGCTATACATGTATACACGTTGCTGCTGCTGCAGTTGCTGATAGGAATAAAGAAAAGTGCACGGGCCTGCCCACTGGCTCAAGCCGAGCCACGCTCGTTGACGCGTGCTGAAGGTAGGAGAGTTGAAGGGTATGAGAGCAAATACAGAAAGAAAAGGCGCGCGCTAATATGCCCTGGGCCGATCCCGAAGACAGTGCAATACCGAGCCGACCCGTACCAGAGTGCTTCAAGCTAAGCACATCGCCATATTCCAAAAAGAAGTTTAATATCTTGGGTCCAAGGATCCGCAACAGATATTAAATCAGGTATCACATATCTTGGTGGTAACACCAACCTGCCATACATTCCGCTATATATCCTCCGACAACAACGGGCACCCATCCAGGGACGGTTGTATACCGAATTTGATTGACAAATAAAACCCTATGGGTTGTGGTATGAAAATAAAATCAGAATTAAATAATAGGTAAGCCTTGTATACATGCAATTACTAATTGAAGCGTTATCATATCGCACCGCACGCCGAATTCTACGCCCACCTTGACCCCCCAAACGAAGCAAATTCCGTATGGGACTTATCTTGAGGGGGTGCCCCTCGACAATAGGTAGACATGCATCGTAATTTCTCTGATAGATGGCGCTAGGCGCCAATCGTTCCACTAGGTGGCGTGCGTACACGCGTAGCCGAGCATGGTGGCAATCCACCCCGTTCCAAAGGGTATTATATTCCATTTCGCGAGACGAGCGGTGCGTTTCTCTTCGCTTTCTGCATCTAGTAGACCAAACAGCTAACGCTCGTTACTTGAACGTCTTCCAGACGGCGGCGGCCTTTTTTTAAAATTGAACCTAAGATTGCTATTTACGAAATAGATTATTGCATCCGCTGCCGCGGATACGTCATAGAAACCTGAAACGAAACCATATATGACGAAACGTTTTCATTCGCCATCCATAGGGCAGCGCAGGCCACGGGAGTAGAGCTGTAAATGCTGTGCAGCTGATCTTTCAAAGAAATCGCGGCACTTCGACCGGTAATGTAACCAATTTTACGATATTATTTTATTTCTACAAAACAAGTTACGTGAGTTTCTGTAGAAAACTACTCAATTTTTATGTTTCGCACATATTTAATTACCATAAAGTTGCTTGCAAGTGTTTCACACAGTTGTTCTAGTTATACTACATTATTCTTTAAGTAGTTTTCTCCCTGTTGATTGCATACTTTGCCATGAAAGAAAATTCTCCTGAAAAGTGACTCGTTTCCTAGCTCAAACCAATTAGCTTCAGAAATTCAATATTCACAATATTCTCTTCAAAAACATCAATTTTTGACGCGGCCGATAAAACTGTATTCAGGACGGCTTCCCTGTGCTCCAGGAAACACGCTCAATTCCTATTCTAAGAACACGTTTTCGACAAACGCTCATCTGAAGAGGAATGCATTGCTTGAAGATGCAAATTGCAACCACGTAATTTATGCGAACCAAATACTCACAGCTGACGTATGCAAAACTTTGCATTATCATGCAGTATCGACCGAGCTTTTCAGGTCTGGACGCGCAACACGTCTATCCGAAAACCATCAGAATGAGGAATGCTGTCGACCGGATATTTATGAAAACGTTTCGTTTTATATACGCATTTTGTGTCTGTGCAAACCGAATAATATTCCAGTCAAGAAGAAAATTGTGAATTTTCATTCATTTTTTAGGTTAGATTGTGTACCTTCTAGATGTCGTGTCAGTATTCTTTAAAACATGGTCGAAAAAAATTTAGAAAATTCTTAATTAAGCCAATTGTAAAAATTCTTTAAATTTGGTAAATTTGCTTTAATATAGCTCTGAAAATCATAAATAGAAATTTCTCGCATTTCCAGTCTCAAAAACAAACAAGAAGATTGAAATGGAAGCTGCAAAGCAGTACTGGCATACGTGGTTTTCACGATTGCTTAAAAACCGCTGCGCGGAAGTCTAAATGGACGAAGCCCGTAGTTCTGCTCCAGGAGCTGATATTTTTACGTTCTTGTTTTCTTGTCACAGTTTTGCTCATAGCGTTTTATTTGACTCTAAGAGTGCATAAATTGTAGGTCACCATACAGAGATATTCAAATACAATTATTGAGAAAAAAAAGAATCTTTTATGCTCCTTGGTTTACGTGATAAATAAAAAGAGCATAAGAATTTAAGCCATGAACATAGCTTTCCCTCACGCTCCTGCATGCAGGGCCCAGAAAAACGGCTCCGGCGGTATCACAGCCAGGATTTCTTTCTTTGTGGCGAAAATATATGTGCGAGAACAGGGCCCTAACTAAAGCACGCCGATTGCTATTCAATACAATTCGTTCTAAAAATAAGTGCCCCCATTATTACAGCACTTACACTTGTGGTTAACCAGCATAAAAGCAACATACACATTTGAGCCAGAGTTCCTGGGGCTCTGATGGAAAGCTTCACTCTAACGGATTCTATCGGCGAGCAAAGCTCTGAATGA
The DNA here is from genome assembly GCA_030143305.2 of Amblyomma americanum. NCBI lineage: Eukaryota > Metazoa > Arthropoda > Arachnida > Ixodida > Ixodidae > Amblyomma > Amblyomma americanum. Next base: position 148,604 of record JARKHS020019841.1, read on the forward strand.
TTTTCATGAGAACAGAAACAGAGCGGACAATCGTAATTCTGCTTTCGGGTCATTTAAATATATTCGCTCAGCAACACTAAGGCTACTGTTTTTGAAACAAAATAATTAAGGTTCTGGCGATTTGCAGCGCAGTGCATTACCTTTTAATGGAGGTGAGATTTCAATCTGAACCAGGTTCTGTAATTGATCTTTTGCAAGCTCGCGAAACTGTGTTTGGATTCGCACCTTTGCTTAGACGCACTACTCACTAAACATGTGAAGCTGAAGCATTTCAAAAGAAATGCAAAATTCTGCGGTGGAATATTTTAAATTATAAACATTTTGGCTGCCCGATCTAAAGATACGGCTCATTAACACCCCGAGTAATTACCAAAGTATTGAACGTGTTACAAGAATGGTAAAGAATATCTCAATTTTTTTTTTCTTTCGTCGGCATGGAAGACTTTAAGGTTCTTCCACAGCGATAACCGGTTTGAGCAGAAACGAATAATGTTATTTTGTTGTCATCTCTGTTTTCAGCGCAAAATATGAGTGACGCATATGATGGTTCAATAGCCGAAGAAGAGATTTCTGTTGTATGCTGAATTACTTTAATGTCCTCCGATGAAAATGTATAAGTTACAAAAACATGCAGCGGTTGGCCGCTGTAGGGTTGTTTTCTTGTGTGACATTGACGTCATCGTTGCTTTCCTTTCTGATTGCTATTATCACTTTTTTTTTCTTCACAAAAAGTATATTCGCTATCAACGCAGAAATGTCCTCATCCACGTCGCAGTGCAAGAAAACTGTCTCCTTGATCCTTCTTAATCCCTCTGCATTGTCGAAACGGCCGCTTCTGGATTACACGCTAATATTCTAGAGCTCCGAACCATTCTTGCTTAATATACAGCCGCACGAGGCATATTCCATGGAATAAATGTCATCACGTCGTTGTCGTCATATATCACTGTGGAAAATTTACAACCACCTCAGAATGACAACTGTGCCCAGGCTCGCCACAGCCTGAAGCCACATTCTGTTGTTGTTGTTGCGAGAATGAAAAGGAAATTGCACGGGCCTGCTCACTGGCTCAAGCTGAGCCAAAATCGGTGCCACGTGCAGACGATAGGAGAGTTGAAAGACATGTGTGAGGCAAGATTCAAAGAAAGGACGCGCGTCGTAGCAGCCGCGTCATCTGAAGCAACGACGACGGTTTAGCAAGATCGCCACATGTGCGCTGCGAGGCGCTTCCTTCTAACGCGACAGCGTTGAGGGCCCCGCGTCGCAGAAAAGCCGGTGTCTTTCCCGTTGGCCGTAAGCGAAAAGTTGCATAAGCATTAATAAACAAAACCGAGTAGGAATTTGGTCGAGTTGGGGAATCGAGCCAGGGCCTCCGGAATGCGAGACGAGCACGCTAACCACTCCGCCACGCCAGCTTTTTTTTTTCTTTATTGCACGGAAATAGTGCCGAAAAGAAAAGATCCGCGAAGCTTTTTTTTCTTTACTTTACGAAAATAGTGCCTAAAAGAAAGGTCTAAGCACGCTTACCCCACAAAACACCAGGCCACCGTACCCCTGCATGACCACTCCTTCCAAAACAAGAAAAGTCCGGGAGGCTCACACACGCATCCAGATAGGGGAGCCAGCTAGGCGGCTCTTGCAGGACAGCATATACTCCCCGCACCAAAGCGCATTGCTCACGAAACAAAGATTTCGACGACCGTGGTGATTCGGCGTGGCGGTCCATCATGCGGCTCTTCCAGAGACTAAATAGTCCCAGCAACATAAATAGATCAAACCAAATCATATTTATTCTCCAGCAAGTATCTGGACGGTCACCTGGGCTAAAAGCTGTACGAACAGCTTGACGAAGGCTTAGGAAACCATTACATGGCAGCAGCGAACAGAACGAAATAACAATTGATGAACAATACAGAATTGGTCATCAATAAATAAATAGAAAAGAAATTATACAGCGTATGCATGAGAGCAACACAACAGAAATAAGCTAACAGAATGTTTATCAATAATGAATGAATGCAAAAAAAAGAGTACAGTAATAACAGAAATTTTCTCATACGACCTAAGAATAAATACAGATTACATTTTCACAAAGTATATTCGCAGTTGTTTTGGACTAAATCTAGCAGTATCTTTATATTTATTAAGAAAAATGGCAGATTGTGAGCCAAGGATTGCAGCTTGTAATCAGTTCGAAACTGTGGTAAGGACAAGTGTCAGTACCATGAGTGTTAACTGTTGGTGTACGATATTCAAGAGAAGCAAGTTGTGTCAAGAAATTACTCATACCTGTGGAAGAAAAGTATGTTATTTGTAACAAACAAAATTCATATATATTATCTACACGGATCATATTGAATGATGCTATTGTGGGATTAACACTCGTTGTTGGTTCGGTGTTCGCGATAAGACGAACAATTTTCCTCTGCAAAACGAGAAGTTTGTTAATATTTCTTTTAGTTGTTGTTGCCCATATCAGTGTACAGTAGTTAACACGAGAAAAAAATAGAGCGTAATACATTGCTAATTTAGCGCTTGTGGGAAGAAATGTGCGGCAGCGTGAGATTACGCCAGTAACAGCAGACAGTTTTCTAGAGATAAAAACAATATGAGCGTCCCATTTAAGATGGGCAGAAAAATACACACCGAGAGCCTTATGCTCGCTGACTATTTCTATACGCTGGTCTTGATAAACGAATGAATTCACCGGAGGAACTGATTTATTCTGAGCACGAAAAATAACGGCTTTGATTTAGTTGGGTTTACTTTGATTTTATTTACTCTAGTCCATGCCGATAGTTTAGTAAGGATATCATTGCATTTTAACTCTAGTGCTCAAATACTACTCCCAGAAAGAAGTAAGGTGCCATTATCAGCATAGATTACGAATTTTACGGTGGTGTCCGATAATTACGATATAATTGATAAAAGTATAAATAAAAGGGGCCCCAATATACTTCCTTGCGGCACGCCACATGCTATTGGTAAGAATGATGACCTTTGGTTGTTAATACACACGCACTGGTACCTATTTTCTAAGTAGGATTTAACTAAAACCAAAGCTGTACCACGAATTCCATGTGATGAAAGCTTACTAATGTGAATACTGTGATCAATGGAGTCAAACGCTTTACTAAAATCGAGGAAAATTCCGGCTAACAATAAATTATTAATATTTTCCAAAATTATTTCCTTCAGGGCTAACAAGGCGGCTTCAGTCGACCGCCCCTCTCTAAAACCATACTGTGAGTTTGTCAAAATACTGTGCTCATCATAAAAGTTTGTAATGCGAAAAAGAATAATTTTTTCCAGTCCCTTCGAAAATACTGCGAGGACAGAAATGGGACGGTAATTGGACGCAAGGTTGTGATCACCGCCTTTGTACAACGCAGACACCCTCGCACATTTCGTGGAAGTTGGAAATATACCTGTCTCAAGGACAAGATTAAAAATATGAGCAAGGGCAGACGTTAGCAATTCTAATACATACTTAACAGGTTTAATTTGAATATCGTTAGTGTCCAATGATCTACTGTTCTTTAGGCTCATGAATGTGCTGTATATTTCATTTTCATCTCTAGGAGCAAAAAATATGCTTTCAGCACAGCTATAAGCTAGGGTAACTCTATCTGAGGGAGTACTATTCGGTGTTGCAGCGTTTACAAAATAATGGTTGAAGTATTCAGCTATGCCCCGATCTCCAAGTTCACGGCCATTAATAGTTATCTTTCTCGGAATTGAACGGGAGTCATCCCGTCCAAGGACGTTGTTTATAATTTTCCATGCAGCACCAAGTCGTTGCCTATTAACATCTGCAAACTGTTTTGGTAATATGCAGTCTTCGCACGTTTAATCTCCGCGTTTACTTTATTACTTGCTTTCTTAAATTCTTTTATGTTCCTTTGTTTTCTTAAAATCATATGGCACAACACAGTTTTTCTCCACAGGCAAAAAACAGATACTGCAGGGTGTGGTATCAATGTCCTTCTTAATTGCTTGTTGTAATATATCCCAGAAGAACGCAGTATCAATGCACAGAATAAAACAATGGTCAATTGTCTCTGGTGTATTGCACAGGAGGCAATTCGCCGCCCATGGCGCAAGCATCTCCTTAGCATGAAGACATGCCGTCACTGGCAGCGTAGACGTGTGGAGCTTAAAAAAGAATGTTTTTGCAGCAGAAGAAATGCACATTCGCCTAACACGTTTTTAAACACTGGTGTCAAAGAACTCCAGAAAAGGTTTCCGATACAACGGTACAGGGAACAAATACTCTGTAAGTGCCTGAGTCATCTGCCTTCTGCAGAGGCTATGCAGGTAGTCTAAAGAAAAGCGCACAGTGAGGAAATTGAAGAAAAGATTGGCGGAGGATATTGGAAGCTGCTGACACCTCCAATTTCCTCCGGCACGCCAGCTCGAAGGTTCGGAATGAACAAAGGCGCGTCTAGTGCATACGGTGTTGTCATAGAAGGGTGCTTTTACTTCACTTACGGCGCGGTTTGGGTGTGTATTGAGATATGTGAGACAGGCGTCATTTCCTTTCATTAAAACCAATTTTATTTCAATTTTCCTCGCCTTACGGCACGGTTCGAGTCTCCACCAAGATAAGTTTCCTTTCCTTAAATTGTCCGGGCAAGGCTTCGCGCCGAACGGACGATGGCGTTCCGTGGATTCCGTGGCAACTGTGCAACATGCTGTCGCGTCCCGCTTAAGCGTCCTCCAATTTTTGAGCGTTTGCTCCGGTCGTCAAGTGCCGAAGTGGTTTAGCTAGGTGGTGTGTCTTAAGAGGTGGGTGAGCATGAAGTAAATTTCATTATAAACCAGAAGAAAGGGCATATGCATAATAGCTCACGATGGCGAGTTTTAAAGCGACGGATGCGTGAAGGCCCCCTAGTGTAGCCGTGGAAACAAGGCGTTGTACCTCGTGCTACGTG
>JARKHS020019842.1:0-68927 GCA_030143305.2 Amblyomma americanum
AGTCGGCATGCTGACCATGTGCGTTGACGCTGAACACCGATCTTGGGACGATATCCTGCCGTATATTACTTTCGTGGACAATGCCGCACAATGCCGCACAAGAAAACACGAGGAAGACTCCCTTCTGTCTGTTGTCTGGCCCTGAAGTGTCGAGAATGCTGAAAACAATGGAGCCCCATGGCGGCCACGACCCCGACATTGCACCGAGCAATTTAATTTTCGTGCAGAAGACGCCCGACAACTGGCTCGGCAGCGAATTCAGCATCAACAATGCCGTGGCGCCCGGCGTTACAACCTTGGCCGTAGACTGGTGACGTTCGCATCGGAAGACAGGTTGCGGGTGTGGACACCAATTCGACTCCAAGTTCTTTAAGAAAAACTGCAAAAGCAGTACTTCTGCACCTGCAGAGAGCTCCGTCAGCTAAGCGGCTGCCGTCACTTATTAAGTTCTTTCGGATGGGTTTTCCTGGACTACTCGCCGTCAGCAGAGACCTGAAAGCTTTCATGTCATGCGTATGCAGCCATTGTAAGACCTTCTTTTTATTCTCCCTGTTTTCTTCATAAACCATCGGGTCGATGCTTTTTCAGAGAGTGAGGGTAATGCTGTGTCTGCAAGAATAGCCTCTCAGCACGAACCTTGCGCGGCACGCTGATGACTGTGCTCAAGAAAAGTTATTTTCCAACTGCCTCTCGGTGCTGTTGCCGCTCCTCTGTGCTTTCCGGATTTGGCATTTCTCTGCCGTCTAGGCCTCGCGTTTTGAACTCAAAGTGCTACGTGCCTATATGGTAGGCATTTGACCTTAATGTAACTGAAAAAAACGTTCTACATATTGCAGGAGGCAGCTTGGAAATATGATGGAGAATTGACTATGCAAGACCCTATGGAATTCAAAATCTGAAATTCAGGTTGTTAGAGTTCTAGAAAGGGAGGCTTTTTGCCCTTCCATGTTTAAGAATCCGTCTCGACTAAGAATTTAAAGCCTTATACTTTGCGCTACCCTTTGCATCTGCGAACGAGGATTAGTGAAGATGTGTGAGCAGTTTACAGCTAACGCGTAAGAAGTGCTGCCTCATAATTACCTAAATACTTAAATGGCACATTAATTTCCTCTCCTCACAGGTGTTCCAAGGCGGTAACGAAAACCTGCCTTGGTGAGTGTGAGTGTATCTCTTCCAGTTTATTATTTCGCATGCATATGTTTTCGAGACTATAATTCAGAAAAACAAAACAGTTCTCTGCAGCGTTTGAATGTGGCGAAAAACAACAGCAGCGTTTCCAAGGCAAGTCTTATTCGGCAGTGGAAGGCAGCACATTCCTGAATATATTAACAGATGTAGTAGGAAACGTGTGCTTTCCTCTTGCCGGGAGAGTTCTCTGGCACAGGTCGCTGGAACGGAAAACCGCGTCTCCTACCTCTATATCACAGAACTTGCCTGCCCCGTAAGCCACACGAGACAGCCGGATGCTTCCGGCATCACACGCTAGCTAGGCAACGGTCAATAAGGCACAATAAAAAAAAAAAGAAAAGAAAGAGTGCGCTCCCCGGAGCCAGCTGTCACCACTGCTGCCGCTGGCCTTGCCAGTGAACGTGACGCGCCCTGGCAGCAATAAGAAGGGAGTGCCGCCGCAGGGTTTAACTGCGTTCTCTTCACACCGAATGAAGAGGGACTGACTACGAGAGTTACCACTTTTGCTTCAGATCACGGTACTTTAACCCACTTGTTGGAGTTCTAGGAGCCGCACATCTCTTCAAAAAGGCGTATTGAGGGACCCTTTCGGATGTCTCCAAAGCAAGATTTCTTTACAGAACAGCTGGGAAATTTTGCAATTTCTCTTTTCTCCCCCAAAGGTTATCTCAGCTCAACTCATTGTAGGTTTGTTTTCTTGTTTCCTCATGAATTCTCAACATTATATTGCCGAGTCCTGCGCCTTCAGGGCACATAAATAAAAAAAAATATTGGCTCGAAGGCCTGCATGTTCTATCCAGGAAGCTTGCTTGAATTTCTACCAGCGTCACAAGGAAAACATCGCGATCGCGCTCCTGGGCATCTTGAAACATTGGGCTCTATTTGCTTACAACAAGAATCTAGCGAGGTGTGTTGCTGGGCGATTTGGTTTGCAGACATCTAATCCGTACACAGCCTCGAAAATAGATTAGTTTATCTTTTCTAGCAAGTGGAGATCAGGCAATTTCAACAATTGGCTCGATTAATGGTTCTGGAGGCTTTTGACAGCATTTCAAATCACAGCGCAAAACTATTCATTGAAAGAACATGTCCTTCTCGACCTCACATTGGCAATTTTGTTTGGTCTACAGCTATTTTTCTGACAAAAATGAAAGTATCAAAAGTTCTGCCGTTATACAGGTAAATATTAAAGAAAACATGATGAGTACCGGCTGATATTAATATCGCCCTTTCTCAGCTGTTGGGAAGAGAAAGTTTTAAGCCACAAATCAGAAGTTTCACTGCGCCTCGACACTACACAGTTGGCACAATAACGAGAGCTGCTGTTTTTATATCTGGCGTTCTAAACGTTAATCCCAGAATATGGCAGCCAGTTGCTGCAGCCGCGTTAAGAGTGCTGTCGTTAATATGGCAGTACATGGTTTAATTAAGGCACGAAATACGCTTGTGCGCATGTTTTGTCGACTCTGGAATGGCTGCACTTAGAGGGTACACAAAGAGTTAGTAACATCACGATGTAGCCAAACGCTTCGCCAAACATTTGAGTACACAGAAATCATGTCATAGGGCATTCTGCTTCCTTTGCTGACTCACACTGACAAGGGTCTGTTCCGTAGAGTAGGATACATGCTAAGCAATAGTAGCCCCGCATTCAGTCACTTTTGGAGACAATGGAATTAAAACTAACATTTACGCCGAGGATGTCTGTATGCCCACACAATGAGAAAACCTTGGAGGGGTACAGTCTTCTCAAGAAAGATGATGTCGAATTTTGGTGGGCTAGGTGTTAGCGCTACATGCAGTTACTAGGAGAGAAGTTTTCGCCGCAAGCATGAGATGACACTATTTTGTCATTGCTCGGTCGCGAAATAACCAAAAATGTAGCGCCTTGCGGCGAAAGAAACACTTTTCGAAAGAAACGTCAAAACTGCCATGATATCAATTTTAGCGCAATTTTTCCTGCACTTCAACGTAATTTTTTGCTAGTTCCTAGTTATTATACCTGATACGTCCTAGCTGTCCTACCTTGCTGATATTCCGCATCAATTGAAAGTAGCCTCTTATAATTCGTTTGTTCGTCGACGGTTGCGACCAAGTACTACAACAGGGTGGCCAAATCCTGTTCTGTTGAGGGAGTGCGTTGTCGGTTCTGGTCACCGAGATCAGGCCGCATCTCAGGCCTCGTTATGCAATTCCGTCAACACGCAGGGTTTTTTTTTTTTCGAACCTGACAGAGTGGGTGTAGAAACAAAATGACATACTAGTCGAAATCAAGAACTAAAGGGCTTGAGCGGGGCATGTAATTGGAAGCCAAGATAACCGCTTGTCCTTAAGGGTAACGGAGTGAATTCCAAGGCAAGGCAAGCGTAGCATGAGGCTCGTCAGAACGTCAGTTGGGCGGACGAGATTAGGAAGTCTTCGGGCATCCGGTGGGAGCAGCTTGCAAAGGACAGGGTTAATTGGAAAGACATGGGAGAGGAGTTTGCCCTCTAGTGGGCGTAGCCAAGCTGATGGTGATGAGCATCTTATCAGTAGAGCACGCAGTCTATCAATACAGGCCAACGATTTTTTTTCAGTGTTCGTATAACGTTCTATCCATCTATCTTCTATCCAGCGCTCTGTCGTTTAGGACATGTGTCGCTTGAATTCAGTAAGATATCGTCCTACACAGAATGCGCATTCCACACTGTTCCCGTTACTTTTCCGCGTCCTGGCTTTGTTGGTGTTCGCGCCATCCTGCAGGGATTTAGGTAGATCTTGTTGACGGCTGCATTTGTAGCCCACGCCCTAGCGAGTTGTTTGGTGTCGCAGTACACATGCGTCTAAAATTGCATGGTTCAAATTTTGGAGTGAACAGAAAATAAAGCAAGAATTGAGGCATGTTTCTGCTGCTAAATACCATTATCACCTTCACATAAATTCAAGGTGAGTAAATGAATGAATAAATTACTGTGCCATAAATGTCACGTTAAATACTTCTTTCAGATTCGCTCGTATCTTCCATGGAATTTCTAATCTGTTGCATACGTTGTCTTAACCGCAAACACAAGGCCTTCAAGCATCTCCAAGACCCTTAATCTAAGAAGAAGAAAAGCACACAACAGAATTGAAAGAAGAAGTGGTAAAAATATTATTATACTTAAATCAAAATTAAGAGAGGCCGCTGCTTCAGTGCAGTAATGTTGCATTCTTTAATCCGACCCGTTTTCAATAAGTCCGTAACAGCCCCTGGCGCTACTTCGTTGCTCTGACCTGACTGTTATTAACCGTTTCCGATCAGCATATCTTTTAATCGCGCCTCAATTAATCAGCTAGTTTGGTCTTTAATTCGAACATTCTTCCGCACTTTGATCACTAACAAGACAGCAGTTATAAAAAAACTAATATGCTGCTATTTTGATATATAAAAATCAGCAGCTTCTAAAGTGCTCAAACCATGGCTGTGATAATAAATCAAAACCAAGAAACTCGCTGCAGAAACAGAAACACACTTTTAGATAACAAACTGAACCTACCAGAAATATTAAGGCTAGGCTAACCCTTAGCTTTAGTTAACGTCAACACTGCGTTCATTAACAGTACTGGGAAGGGAGGAGTGCTTGTTGTATAGCAGATTCAAATAGAAGGCCATAGCTAATTGTATTCCGTGACATAGCCTCTGTATTATGCAAACAAAAGCTGTTGATAGAGCTGTTTCAAGATGCTTGCAAAATGCCCCACGTTTTAAAGGCGGTGCCATGTTGGAGGGGAGATCTGGTTGTTTACAGAAAGAGGAGGGGGCGGAGACTGGGTCATTCCTTCCAGAGACGATACTCCATCATACGTCACCGTGTGTTGAAAACTCTGTCCCTGAAGTTTCTTCCCAACGAACAAGGGTTGTCAATTTGCTGAACACAAAGCCTACACGATGTGCTATGATGAGCACGTTGTGAGAGGGCACCTGCAAACACTCGAAACAGTTGAGACGGGGCTAACTTTCGGGCACCAAGAGTGTGGGCAGGCATGATAGAATGTCAAGAAAGATTCCAGTTTCATTCATTTCAGAAAACCTTTGATGCCTCTAAAAAGTCATTGATAAGCGCAGTGATCCTAAATTCGTTTGCATCCCAGAAATTACGTGCATCGCGATAAAACAACATCACTCTCTGCATCAACAGAATCATTTATCGGAACCTAAGGTAACTCGCATATTCAGGTTTTAATTGTATGTACATGAACAGAATGCGGTTGAAGTCATTTTTATATTCTTTTTTCGAAGTACCTGCTTGCAAAACAAAATATTTTACTGTGTTATTGCTCTTCCTACTTCAGGTGTCAATATGTGGAACAGTGCATCTGTCAACGTCCGGCGCACTCCTACTTTTTAACTAGCTTTGGAGAAACCGGTAGTTCCTGGTTACAACACAGCACTATAATGAACCAAGAGAATGAAACTATGTTTTTTTTATCCTGAAACTCTTCAGCTGAAGCTGGGATTTCTTTTCCATGCTATGCACCTGATTATGTAGCGGCATATACTTTAGCCTATCAACTATTAGCTGCAAAAAAATAATCTGGCACTTTCAAACCAGAGCGATGCTATTTTGAAATAATGGAACGAGCTCTACCGCAAGGCAACATTTGCTTGATGAGCCTTCTTCGATTTTCCGCATAATTACTTTGCGTCTGAATAAAACAGTAAGTTCACGTGAACCTACGCCAGTATTAAAAGAGTTTTTTAGACATTCATTCGCCCCAAAAATTAAATTGCTACGACCGAGAAAGCACAATACAATTATGTTTCACGATATTAGAATAGCGCGATTCTTTCTACACTCATTGTTCATCCCTGGATCCAGCCACAACGAGAATAATTTTGCAATAACTTCAATGCAAGAAACACGGGCGGTTTTAAGAAATAATATTTGACTCTGGAATGTTGACTCCAGTATTTAGTGATCTGAATTTACGTAATAAAGTACACAGAAAGGACTGCGTCAATATTTTACGCACACCATCAAGCGTAGGCTACCGATAAGCAGGTTAGGTCTGGGACGCTTGTTTGCAAAAGATGAGCAGAACTGTCCACTCAGGAAAGCCATTTTGCCGGATTCCAAAGTCTCAGCTGCGCAAAAAAGAAAATAATATTCTTTGTTTTCGTTTGATTATCTTATTTCAAATGCTTAGCACAGTCTCATCAGCAAGAGTTTTCGTTGCAATTTCTATTCCCCTACTGAAATTTTCACGAAGTGCGGGAGAAAAATACAAGGAGCCAAATGCATTCTGTTTTTGAATTTCCCTTAGTACAGCATTCAATGTACTGCCAATACTGGCAATGGCATTATTCTCCGATTTAAATTCGTGCTACACTTTTTCCATTCTACGAACATGGCGTAGTATCAGGAGAAACACACTATGACAGAAAAAAAAAGCAAAGCCAAAAACTAAACACTAAGGCCACTGAAGCCTAAATATATTTAACGCATGTCTAGCGACCTTCCAACTTTTTGAAGTGCGCAACATTCCCTTCGGAGCATGGCGTATCTGTTATCGGTCAGCCTGAAGAACATCATTATGAAACCGCTGTCGCGATGGCTCAGTGGCTGTGGCGCTCGACTGCTGACCTGAAAAACGCGGGTTAGATCCCGGCCGCGGTGGTGGCATTTTAATGGAGGCCAAATTTTATACATCTGTTTACACTGCGATGTCAGTGCACGGTAAAAAACCCCAGGTGGTCGAAATTTCCGGAGCCTTTCACTACGGCGTCCCTCCTAGCCTCAGTCACTTTGGGACGTTAAACCTTATGAAACCAAGCCATTGATATGATATCAAAATTTTCTTTATCCTCTATTGTATACTGCGTGTTTGCCGTACGGGTACAGGCTTGATATAAAATATTCACTCACTATAATATTCAACTCGCCTTTCGAGCCCAGCAAAAAGGTTCCCTCAGAATTCACTTTACGATTCGGCAAGTGAGCCTAGATCCTGCACACAATATACTCTTAAGACAGGCAAACAGCGAAGGAAAATGCGAAATTTTGCCCATAACACCCAACCACCAAATAAGATTCTTTTAAAAATAAAGACAGTGTAATCGAAGAAAAAATTGTTCCCACGGACAATGTGGACCGAGAGGTAACAGAAAGCTTTTGACGGAAAAAGAAAGGCATTATTATCTCTGCGGACATGACTTTTTCTGGAAAGATGGATGCCTTCTTTTTTCCGGGAGTAAGGGCTTCGACTGGAAAGGCGAGCTGAAGTATGGTAAAAGCAGTAGAATCCGGTGAATGCCGATTCCTGATGTTGCTTGCAGTCGGGCTTTACAATGCATGTTTTTTTTATTAAATTTTACTTATTCTAAACCTCGTATGAGGCTATCACAGGAGGGAAGAAAGAAAACCTACAAAGAAAATCAATTAAACAAACTGAATAACACTAGATAGAATGATTGTGAATGAGCCCAGACTTTCAGCATACATTTTTATCGCAATCGGGAACGAAATGCAAGCCTTACGTTCGGCTTGAAAATTTATGCTACTTTGATACAAGCCAACAACGTCTGGCCGATATCAAAGGTGTACATTATTATGTAATTGGAATAAATTCTTCACAAGGCAAGCACTGGTGGCATCGACCATGCAAACAGCAGGCCTCCAGATCCATTTAGAGTACTTGGGGCTTTCTACTCTAAATCGCCATTCAAATACTCCGGTCTCTTGCTATTTCGCATATACTCATAACACTGCGGTCCTCACGACCGGCGTCGCGCGTGTTGATTTATTATTGGCTGCCGAATAGGCCACGGTGGTTAGGCCTCACCGCGAAGGAATTTGGAAGGCCAGAGAAGACTGAAACATGACTGCGTTTAGAGATTAGGTTCCCGGCTTGGGCAGCGGCACTTTTTCAGTGTATTAGCATTAGAACCTTCATGTCGAAGAAACTTCGTTCGTCCGTCTGTAGCCTTCGTTGGCTGAAGAAACAGGGAGGAGAGAGACACCTCTCTTCAGATTCAGAGCAGAAGGAGAGAAAAAGTGGAAAAGGGAAGAAGATGAGAGGTAACAAGGCTACGTGTGACGCAGAATGGAGGCGGCCAGTCGAAAAAGACGACAGAAAATTTCCCCCTTTCATGTTCAAAGCCACGAGAGGGCACTTTTTTGTCGGAGCTGTACGACGCTTTTTTTGGGGGGTTGTCGCCTCAGGGCAGACGAATCATTCATGACTGCCTCCCCTTTGCACAACTGACTTGAACGCTCACTCTGCAGTTTAAAAGTGGAGGAAATTCGGCCTTAAAAAGCCCATTGGCTCTGAATGTAATAAATTACAAACATTCTGCATGCAACTGACAAATTACTTGCACTGCTGTCATAGTGTCAGAAGGCAGCTAAGGGACATTTATATTTGAAAGTAGACCTAACAGACCTCTTCTTCCAACGTAAATTAGAGTTGGCTTTCTTCGGTATATGCCATAAAAACAGAGAGAACATTTTAACGAAAATATAAGGTAAAGCAGTGATCTAGTTTGGGATAACAAAGCCCAAGTGCGCGTTTTAAAGAAAAGTTTAAGGAAGAACAGTTCCAACCGCAAAAAGCGAAGAAGAAATACGCTAGCACTGAGCATTTATTTCGTATTTTAGATCTCCATTATACAAGAGCAGTTCATGAATGATAAGGCCACCACGCGAGTTCTCACCGATCTCTGTCCTACACATTGTCAATGCCCTTCTGAAATGTTTGTAAGCCACAGTTTTGAACGCCAGGCTGTAGGTTGATTGTGGGCGTCGTTTGAATGGTTATGAAGTTGAAATCAAGTGAGAGGTTTAGTAACGTAGCAGTTATCGAAAATTGGAATATTTTACGCGTTTGCTTCGAAATGCCGACAATGGACATAATTATGCGAAGGCGAGAATTACCAAATCGATTGGAGTATTTAAGATTTCGGTGCGAAAGTAGCCATAAAAACCTCCGTCTCTTCTTTACTGATATTAACTACAAGTTTGAGCTCATCTTCAAGAGGGACGCCACGATATTTCTGTGCGTTCTGTGGGTATTTTCCAACACAAGCAAAGAAGCCGCAGCTTAATATAGAAGCACCTTGGCGAAATACTTTCCCCATTCTCTTACTGCTACGATTAGCTATATAGAGCAAATCTTCTTCCATTTTATTCCTTGGCACCCATAGCTGTTGCACTTTTATGATTTCAAAACAAATCCAGCTTAGCACGGGGCTAAACTGCTGAGCTATCAAAGAGTACTGAAGCAGTGCTCGCCCATACTAGGGATCACCAGTCTGACGATGTACATTAATGTCTTTGAATTTCCAAAACACATGCTGGTGGCAGGTTTTTGCGCTCAGAATCGAAGGTTTGCAATACAAGGGTCCCTGAAAGAGTGTTTGAGGTTGCCTATAAAACATATGCATTATACAGAGTACTGGCCACCGGGCGTTCATGACGCGCACGAGGCCTCAAAAGCGAGCGGGATAATTGAAATACATTTTAAAAATTCCCGCTTTCGCGACTCGCGGTAATCCGCGGTGTCAGACTTTCGCGCCAAACCTGGCACACGACGTCATGTCGTGCAAGTAACAATAGCAGCCCTGGTTATGATTTGTTCACCGCGCAAACTCTTACAGACGTCCCGCAATTACCATTTTTGATAGGCTGTGCGCTAGAAAGACGTTCACAGAAAAACAAGGGTAGAGACGGCAGGATAGAAGAGCAACTTTCAACTTTAATGACGACAAATGAAGCCAGGCGCATTTATATGTCCTCTTTTATCCAGAGAAAAATGAATAAGTACAAACTAGCCCGTAAGAAATCCTTACTAAAGAAATTTCCATGGCCGCGGCTACTACGGCAAGTCAGGAAGTTCCCCCCCCACCGGGGGTACTCAGGTGGGCGTCGGCAGCCGACGAAGGTAGCGGAAGGCCGAGTGGGTTGGGTCGGTGGAGGAGCCCTGATATTTGAGTCTCCAAAAATTGACAACTGCAGAGAGAAAGTGGCGAAGGCGCAGAAATTTAAATTTTGACTACAGATATCTCAGCTTCCACAAAACGTACTAAAAAAATTCTTGCTGTGAGATATTTGTGCAGCGGCGCTCTTTAACATCCTCAGCATGCAACAACTTTATTGGGAGACATTTTAAGAGCCCCTTTCGGGCCAGTACACTCATTACTCAAGCTGTTACCGAATCTTGACCTGCACCTGTTGTAGAGATCTTCCGATATTAGATTGATTTGACGTAAAAGCGGAGAAACTTAGTTATTTTGCTGCACACTGAGGCGCCCCGGTGCAACACGCAAAACTGGAAGACTATCCGTTATAAAGGCCCACTGGCCACCAAATATTTCTCAAGACCGTGCGGTCCCAGTCGCGGTATCACGAGAGACTGCCGTCAGGCATAACTTTTGTCTATATACGCGCTTAAGCGTTTGAATTTGCTTGACCATAAGGGCTACCTAAAAATAACGCCAAGTTTTTTATTTTACTGTATTAGGGCGTAACAAAAGAGAAACATACGAGAGAAGGGACTATTGACTTAAATTGAAGCAACAAGCTAAGCAGCCCTGCAGCTGTACCTTGTTTTGCAAAGGAGGAATTTAAATTTTTATAGTCGAGAGAGACAGCAGGCAAAACGCTGTTCACCGTGCTATGGTAAAGTAAGGTAGCGCGGTAAATGGGTAGCTGAAAACGTAGGTCACACAGGAGTATCCATGGCATCGGATTGTCACATGACATATGAAAAGTTAGATTAACCGGAGGCGAAGACAGGAAGCAGAACAGGGATATCTTCCTATAGGGCCGGGCTACACGTCAGAGCATGTGAGCTTCCTCTTCAGAAAAAATATAGCTCATTACACTGCATAAATTCTCGAAGAAACTACCGTATGGAATGGTTGATTGCGATGAAGGCTTACGTAATGCTGCGTGCGGTTTGCAGGCGTCAGGCTAAATGCTTCGTCACAGAGCTTCCAAGAGGATGCATTACGTTTCTTTATTTTCCAGGGGATAGCGTTGCACAAGTGCAATTAGATTGCGGCTTTGGCACTCAAGCCTATCCTTGCGACACGTTATGTGTTTAATGCTAAATCACTTTTGTCACTGCGCTGACTCACTTTTGTCTTTCTCAGTTTCATGCTATTTCGCTGCGGTGCAAAACTTTGCGCTACGTGTTTCTGAGATTTATGACCGCGGCACTGCCAAAGACACAGGCGAGTTCCCCGTGGGTTACATAATGGGTCCATACTGCTGCTTTTAGTGGTTTTGTTTGTATTTGTCGCGTTTATCTTTCTTTAGTATAAACTTCTCGTTCGATGTAACCAATTCTACTGAGATTTTCTCTTCGGGTTCGTTTCTCGGTGAATGGACATCTGTACATGGACACCCGCACCGCAGCAGGACAACCAGATGTATTGTTTCTTCGTTGCAAACCAATTTCGGCAAGCAGCTTCTTCTCACGGCCGCCACTCGTACGTGCCCCCGCCTCGCGATGGTGCGGCAGCCAAGCAGCTGTCCGAAGACCACTCCACAAAAAAAAAAAGCGGTGCTTTGTGCAGAGATCACTGAAGATGCTCTAATAACGGCATGGTGCGCAACGCCATTTGCACCCACCTCACGTTCCTTTCATGCCCTTCGCGTGTAGCGTAGCGAAGGTGTCGGTTCCTGCAGTGTAGATGCAATAGGTAAGAGAAGAAGGTTTTCGCACAGCTGCCAGTCACCCCCTTGGACCGTGTTCTACGTGCCACTTGCAGGGTACCATTGCGTTTTTCGTAACGACGCTATGGTGGCGAGATGTGAGCACTCTGAGAGTTGGCCGACAGGTAACATAGATGTCTTTGAAAGCGCAATCGAGACAGTCGACGACGTAGCACAGTTTTAAGAGCACCACACATCAACCGCGAAGTGGAACTGGGTTCGAGTGCATGGAAATTGCGACATCGCTTGGACGGGTATAGATTGAAATCAAGGATGGAGATATCTAAAATGAGAAAAGCATAGGGGAATGCTTTATGACAATGTTACTTGATGCAAGAGAATAGGCAATCATTTTAGACGCGATATAATTTTACAAAATCTTGAAAAAATACCACCACATTCTACAAGTTGAATCAGCGCCCACCTTCCAAGCCTGTGTTTCTTTTTTTGTCTTATGGTGGTAAAACACACTCAATTTATATACCACATATTAGTCGATTTTTAGCAGTGGGGTTAATTTTGCTCTAAAACGCGCAGTGTTCATGGTACAAACAGCTGTCCACAGAATATTATTCCACTGTTTGCATGTTTAGGGAAACATCAAATAGAATAGGTCTATAAAGTTACTTATTGGTTGTTCTCAGTGCGGTGTGAAATGAAAGATGATGACTTTACAGAGTTTGTGTACATTCCTAACCTTCGTTGAGTAATTCCTGTCATTCTATTGTAATAGGCAGCATTGTTTTCGAAGATCTCTTATTTTTGAATAATTCTCGCAAAAGTCGCCTTACTTTATGTGTTGTTTGATTAATTAGGCGACAGCTTTATTGTGTTTGCGTTTTACCATTTGATTCTTTAACACGCTGAACACAGTAGTGCTCTGTTAATTCTTAACTGCCATGTTTTTCGCCCAAGTATACTCTCCTCCGACAATACCAAATGAGAATGGTAGTATGTATAAATAATTTATTAAAGGAAACAAATTTAATTTTATGAAGTTTTACCGCAACATCTCAGGTGTTTGTGTCCTCTTGCAAAGTACTTTAGCTAGTTAAGCATGAAATTCTATGCGTAATGGCACTCACTGAAGGATGATTGAATAATATGCTCTATTAGGACAAGCGTTGTGTTTTTTACTGCAGTCGTTTCGATATCACTACCGTCGTCGAACGTTTTATAGCTGATGAAACATGCATGGGTGTACGAAGATAACAAAATTGTCTGCGAATGTAAGCCACAGAAACGTATTTGAACCCACCTGAGCAATCTTTTCGGAATATGTGTTCAGGAGCAATATTCATACCATAAACAAGAAAAATACCTACAGTATACTTTGCCTAATTTTTTATTTTTGTTTTTGGACAATGGGAAATTCAAGATTAAAGGCTTCACCTGAAATATACCATAACGCCCCGCATTTGATAAGACTTCTTCTGACTGCAGGCGCTTCTGCGAAAGCAAATTAGAAGTTATTTTCATTGCCGCAGTCTGCCACTGCTTGACCTTTGCCGGCAGAATTTAAAGCGACACAGAAAGATTTCTAAGGTAGTCCCTAAAGTTTAATGAATATTGGAGTGCCATAGTCGGACATAATCATCGTCAGTCAGACTAGGCCCATTGCACGGCAAAGGTCTCTCCCATGTCTCTCTAATTAACCTTGTTCCTTGCTAGCTTAATTAACCACAGTTGAGCATTTTTGTTACTTTTGGGGGCTGCCTTTGCCAGGGTGCCAACATCATCATCAGCCTGGATACGCCCACATCCGGGCAAAGGCCTCTCTCATGTCCCTCCAATTAACCCTATCCGTTGCCAGCAGCGCCCACCGTTTTCCGGGAAACTTCTTAATCTCACCGGCTCGCCTAACCTTCTGCCGTCCCCTGCTACGCTTCCCTTCCCTTGGAATTACACTCAGTTACCCTTAAGGACCAGCGTTTATCGTGCCTTCACATTACATGCCCTGCCCAAGCCTATTTCTTTCTGTTGATTTCGACCAGGACGTCATTAACCCGCGTTTGTTCCCTCACCCACTCTGGACGCTTCCAGTCTCTTAACGTTGCACCTATCATTTTTCTTTCCATAGCTCGCTGCGTTGCATTTAACTTCAGCTGAACCCTTTTCGTTAGCCTACACATTTCTGGCCCGTGGGTGAGTTTCAGTAAGATAAATTGCTGTATAATTTTCTGTACTTTGCGGGTTATAAGAGAAAGTGCACTGGAGGGCTCCTGGAAAAATTCGAACACGATACTTTTTGGAAGACACCCCACGGCGCTGCGGTTAGTCAGGAGTCCCTGAGCATTGGGAGTCTCGTTGCCTATTTTGGGTTTTATGGCACTCAAGATGTCCATCTGATATTACGTCCGAGATCAAATGTTGTCGATTGCATAAGTCAACAATGAAGTCAGTCGCTCTGTCATTTTTGCTCTTCCTTGATATACAAGCCAATCCCTAAAGAAATGCGCCCGTCCACTTTCTTGCGATTAGTGTCTCCTGCTCACAGCAATAATAGAGCGAAAGTACGCCCCTAGCCTTCGACGCTCGGAAGTTTCGGACTGAAGCCTCTACGGTCTCAGTATGGCTACGCTCTCCCTCACTCCACCGTCCCAACTTTCGTCTTTGTAAAGCAATTGCGCAAAGTGCACCGCCTAAACGGTTTGCTTCTTGGTTATGCTGTGTCGCTCGTGCTGTCAGTTTCCCAAATATATTTAAGGTGACAGCAAAAAAAACCCTTGTGCACAACGTTCCTTGTTGACTTAGAAATTGCGCGTGGAAATTATGGATTACAGATTCAGTTTCTAAGCCAGGTTGGTTGTATGGTTAATTGTACAATGACTGTTGTGATGCCGATGGCCTTCTCTGACATGCAGAAGGTTTAAAAATAGAAAACTTTAAAGTCAATACCGACGGCAATAAGAGGACAGCCCTTCAACACATAATTAGTTTCCGTGCTCCACCAACGCATGCACAAAAGGGGGGGATGTAGACTATACACTCGCTGAAGATGGTTTTCTTCACAGACGAAAGGCGATATGCACAGGCAGCAGTTAAATAGGACTGAGTGGAAGAACTGACAGTGCCAACAGATCAAGCTCTAGTGTACTGCGCGGGCGACCCGCGATGCAGACGCAGTCAGCGGTTCGTGGTGCCTGCTCTTGTCCTTCTTCAATACAATACTCTCAGTGAATCTGCATGGTGTCGAGTATCCGCTACTTTTTAAAAGGGCTCGTAAGCAAAGATACATAATAAAGTGACCTGGACTCTGTCATTTTGAACTTTGCCATTTACGACATTTATGCGCTATGATTACTTGTTGTATTTGTTTGCACGCCGAAGTGCTTGTATAATGGTACCAGCATGTTAGGTGTGTCTCACTCAGTTTGCTAAAAAAATGAAACGAAGGGGCCAGCACATTGATAATAGGAAATGTGCAGTGAATATTTGTCATTATTATGTGCGAACTGCTTGGGTTTCAGGTCGGCCAGTCAAAATAGGCGTGAGATCATTGCAGCTGCAGAACAGCGATAAAGGTGACCACATGAATGATTTTCTTCTGGCCACCGCTGCGCAGAAATAGCGCTGTCGAAAACTTCTCGCTTTTATCCAAGAAGTAATATCCGACAAAGAAACAGAATGGTAATACAGGAAAATATTTTTTTCCTTTCTCGGGTGTTACTCGCTACCTCTTTTTTGTTGTGTTTGGTTTTAACAAATTTCTTGATACACAAGCTTTCCAGGAGAGCCGGATTGTTTTGTTTATCTAAGCGTCCCGCTGTTTACTACCTCTGTACCGAAGCTTCTTGCCGAAGCAATGCCTAAGTTACAAATGCCTAAATGGCCTCTACTTGTGTGTCGTAAGCGGTAGTAATCATAGCAACACTAAAGCAGATACGTGTCTTGCATCATGCCCTTAAATCGGCTAGTAACGCTCATTCTGCAGGGCAAAGAAGATGGTCCGAATATGCAAAGAAGTCTTGCGCCCACACGTTCCTTCTCAGCTGACTTCTTTCTTGCTATCTGCGAATATATTTAAAAGCCGCGGTTAACGTCTGCCGAAAGCATCGGGGCTTGTTTGGAAAGTCTCGGAGTTTTGTTGTTTGAATGCCATGCTCGAAGTCAGTTATACAATGCTGGCAACAGCTGTCTCACTATTTGGTGCGTGAAATTGACTCGTCCGATTAACGCTAATAAAACATTTTCGACCAAGACTTGTAGCAAAACATACAAATATCGTTACAGAGCGAATACCTATGAATGGATTTTCGCCGTCTATTCAAAGCACCGAGATACAAACTACTCGTGGTGTGCATATTTTATTGCGAAAGCCGCAATAGCGGGTATTATTCAACAAATGTCACGTCAAATGTTCCCACCACTCGCGACCACTCACTGCACGCAGCCATAAAAAAATACACGCCTGCCACGATCCGAACAAGGAACCGTATCCTCCGTAGACATTTATGCTAACCGTTGAGTGGCATGCTTCCGTCATGCTTCTTTATGCGGTGCAGACAAACAACCAACACCGACTTGTGACGTAAGCAAGACGCGGGGGCGCTCTTGTCTCCAGGTGAGCCTACTTGAGTAAGAACTGACACTACGCCCCAAAGAAATACTTGCATTTCAATGTAGTTTTCTCATTTCGCAGTGAACCTCCGAGGTTGTATTTTCGAACAAAAGCAGAGTACATCGCAGAACTGAACGTGATGTTATGAAACGACATTTCAAAAGCGGTTTATATTTAAAATACGCGACAAGAGCGCGTGATAGTGAAACTTAGTGAGTGGGGTGGATGGTTGTACAGGATGGGCGCGTTACTAGCGAGAACAAACGAAGGTAAAAGTTTCCAAAATATTTTTCTCCCTTCAGAGAGTGCACAGGGAGGCGGCTCATCGCTACCTCTTGAGTATTACTTTGAAGAAGATTGTGGCAAAGTATGCGATGCCATTTAGTCGCCACTTTTTTAAAATGACAAAATAACTTGTGTATTGTGAAGCTGGACATACCCCTGAAAGGCGCTTTTTCCGCAGTGTGCTTCTCCGAATTACGCTAGCTTCCCGTGCTGTCCGACATGGTTCCAAGTGCGCAACGTTTCCTCGCAAATACTACCGATCAAACTGAGCACCCTAGATTGCTTTGCATTTGAGACAGACTTCCCTCAACAGAAGAAACGAACGGCGCTCAGCAGCACACGGCGGCATTAAGCCTTGTTTAAACATAGGTGGCCCTCGCTGCGGCCGGAGACGGAGTCCACTGAAGGGAATAGTCGGTAACCACAACTGCTACATTGCATGGCTCTCTATCGTTCCCTTCCCACTGCGTTTACGGCCTGACTCCAATGGAAGCCAATGATAGTGTTTAGTTAAAACGAGAGAAGGGTGTAGCACACACAATGCGGTAGACACGTTGTGTATGCATAAGTGCAAGGAATACACATTACTGTCACTTCTTAACACGTGAGGAAGTTAAAACTTTAAGGTCTTTGTGAACTCAACCAAAGGCAATAACTACCATCAATATCACCAGTAGTATTTCATATGCCTTTATCACCAATTCATGTTCTTCAGTAGTGAGGTCGCGACTTTAAAGCGAGAAATACTAATCTGATTGCCCTTTGAGCTGCTTTCAGTCGACTGAAACCGTCCGTCCCACTTGGAGTGGTTAACCTGCAGTGTATCTAAACAAAGTCATCCGCTAAGGCTGTCCGGCAGAATTAATGTCACTCGCTACTACAAAAAAAAAGTCATTCTGTTTGCGTCGCTAGCAGCAAGCAACAAAATATCACAATAGCAGTGCCCTGCCCATGCGTTCGATGAAGCGCCCTACGCCTATCGACGTATTGAGTCGGACGATAAAGCATCCGACTCATTACGTCGATAGGCGTCATCATCAGCATCATCATCATGAGCCGGACTATACCCGCTACAGGGCAAATGACTTACCTATGTAACTCCAATGAACCCTGTCCTTTGCCAGCTAAGCGCGCCCTATACCTGCAAACTTCCTAATCTCATCCGCGCACCTAATCTTCTGCCGCATCCTGCTACGCTTGCCGTCTCTTGGAATCCACTCCGTTACACTTAAGGACCGGCGGTTGTCTTGCCTTCGCATCACATGCTTTGCTCAAGCCAATTTCTTCCTCTTGATTTCGACTAGGGTGTCATTAACCCGCGTTTGTTCCCTCGCCAACTCTGCCCGTTTCCGGTCTCTTAAAGTTACACCTATCATTTTTCTTTCCATGGCTCGCTTTGCTGCCCTTTACTGCTACTATTAGGCTCCTTAATTATTCAGATACGTGTCGCCCACCGTAAGTAACATGCATATAAGTTTTAAGAATTTAGAAACCGCTGTTATTCTCGTTGCTGTGGCCCAACAACTTTTGGATACATGGCGCCAAAATACATGCGCTTTCGACAAACTTGCAGGCAAAGTAGCCTCTACAGTGCACGAAACTGGTCAAAATAGCTAGAATTTGTTGGGCTAGAGTGCCATGTGCAACCGCGTTTTCGAAATCCTAAAACTTATATGGATGTTACTTAACGTGAGTTACACGCCTCTTAATAATTAAGGAGACCAATAGTAACAGTTAAAAAGTTCACTCTTCAATATTTGGTAACCAGCCTACTAGTTAGCACATCTTAGTTGTATTCTTCTGTACTGCACCGCTGACAATGCTAACCCGCGAAAAAAAGGGTTCTTCTGACTCTAAAGAACCATTTTTAAAAATTGTGTAAAGTCCGGTGAAACACTATATAGAATAGTACGGTTGAAGTCAGGGTCAAATTTTGTGGCGTGTTCAAGTTCCTTTTATTTAAGTGCACAAATGATGTGAAGCATTACACGCATTTTGTTCTTCAAATTGTGCGAGTGGGCTTGCAGTTTCGTCGCTTTGTCGTTATTGCAGAGTGTGATACACTACTGCTGAGTGGAAAGTGCATAGAAATGAAGGAAATAAAATGTCTGGATACGTTTTTAGAACACTGGTAACCAAGTAGACTACAACTAGCAGGCTTCTGTGCGAATACCTAATAAACATCGTTGCGAGACGACGCCATTTATGCACGTTTCAGAGTTATATCTGCATCCACTAAAAGATGTCTTGATATTGTACACACCTTTCGTACAGCATATAGAGAGAGGTCAGGTGTCAAAAAAAATCAAAAACTGTAAGGCACAATGAGACCGCACAGCACAATATGACCGATAATATCTTTTCCACGGACAAGCCCTGGCGTATGAACACCAATTATTCCTCAGCTTACACTTTATAAAATTTCAATGTGGAAAAGGGGGAGGTGCGAAGGTTGAGTTCGGGAGAATAAAAAAACCTCCAGAAACCAGGCTTCAAAAGTTCAAAGAACTAACCAACAGATTAGAGAATAAATGGTCCATTTTCCAGCGCAGCAACAGTTCCTGGTCAATATTATCATTCTCAATCGTCTATTGCTATGTGAAAGGCGATAGTGAGCGGTAAGGAATGTTTCAACAGGGGGGGGGGGGGGGCGGGGGGAGGGGGGGGGGAGACGCTGATACCGAGAAGCAATCTTGTAGGCTCCTGGATCACGCCTGAAGTCGCTTTTAACGGCACATAAATTTTTTAAAACTGTCGCGCAGTAGATGAGGTAGGATAAGCGGCGATGCCATCAAGAAGTGCAGAGGATTGAGGACGGTTCCCGGATATGGCGTTTCAAAGGGCGACAATATACAATTTGGTTTGCGATTGAAATGTGCCAAATGGGTTTTTTAGACCATTTCATTCGTGTTTCAGAACTGTAACTATGAGGATCTAAAAGAATACATTATTTTGCGATGAACTAAGTCTTCAGTCTCAGGGGACCAACATTGCCTAGAGGGTTCACAGAGCTTCTGAGCGCAGGAAGGCTATCACTGTAATTTTGGCGGATATGAGGTTTGGTATAGCACTGCATAATTTCAGAAATATAATGCCAGTCAATTGCGGTGAAGTATTTTGTACAAAGCGCTACAAATTTATTGCAGCATTGAGGTCTTCTAGGCGCCCCGAACAAAATGAAAATTCAGTATTTTGGTTCTTGCTCAGCGCTCATATAATCTCGGAAGTTAGGATATCAATCTTCAGTGATATGTGGCGGGGCCACATTTCATCGCAATGATCAAACACCTTAATAACACTTGTCCATTTGGGTGATGTTGCCGTCTATAGGAAAGGATCATCACCGCGCCGTCCGTTTTAAAGAAATTAGCAACTTCGAGGAAGCGTAAAATGTGTATGGCGGGGGTTTATTTAAAAGAGCTGGGAGGAAGGAAGCAGCGGCGAGAACAATCCGAGGGCAACCAGGTCGGGCACAGACACACGTGGCGATAGCAATACGGCTGACGCGCAGGGCCATCTTCGTTTTCACGAGTTATCTGCTTTGTCTGGGTCATCATCTTCTTCACAATCACCCCCGGGGCGAAGAGGAGCCATCTTGGCGACTTACGCGACTGCAATATGGAGGGGTTGTAGTAAGGCTTGAGACGCTGGATGTGAACTGTCTCGCGGCCGCGGCGGCGGAGATCGGGAGATGGCGTGAGGGGTTCAACGACGTAATTAACTGGAGATGTTTGCTCCAGGACACGGTAGGCCGTGATACTTGGCGAGAAATTTCGAGGAGAGTCGAGGAGTAGTTGATGGTATCCAGAGCCACACAAGCGCACCAGGAGAGAAGTGCGATGTGGTGTGAGCGTTGTCGTGGCGGAATTTCGGGCGATACTGGGCGTCAGTTGTGAGTGACCGGGCGATTTGGCGACAATCTTCTGCGTGTTGCGCGGCTTTGGAAACAGGGGTATATTCGGAGGCGTCAGGTTGGTAAGGCAGAATGGAGTCTATGGTAGCAGATGGATGACGGCCGTAAAGAAGAAAGAAGAGAGAGAAGCCAGTAGTAGACTGCTGGGCGGTGTTGCAGGCGAAAGTCACATAAGGGAGGATGAGATCCCAATTCGAGTGGTTAGATGCGACGTACATAGAGAGCATGTCCCCGAGGGTGCGGTTAAATCGCTCAGTGAGGCCGTTGGTCTGCGGATGATAGGCGGAGGTGCTACGATGGATTATATTGCACTGGCTGAGCAGGGCGTGAAAGACATCGGACAAAAAGGCGCGTCCGCGGTCGCTAAGCAGTTCACGAGGTGCACTGTGATGAAGGACGAAACGTTGTAAAAGGAAGGAGGCAACGTCTGTCGCTGTGGCAGACGGAAAGCGGCTGTTTCGGCATATCTCGTGAGATGATCACCGCAACGATAGCCCAATGGTTGCCGGCCACAGTGTACGGAAGCGGGCCGTAGAAATCAATGCCAATACGGTCGAAAGGGCGTGGTGGGCAAGGGAGTGGCTGCAACTCTCCAGCAGAACGATGAGAAGATGGCTTGCGACGTTGACAGGCGAGACAGGCGCGTACGTATTTAAGTACGAAGGTGTACATGCCGCGCCAGTAATAGCGCAGCCGGATGCGGGTGTATGTCTTGAAAACCCCCGCGTGACCGCATTGTGGGTCAGCGTGGAAATAGGCGCATATGTTCGTGCGCAGGTGGCGAGGAATAACGAGTAACCACTTGCGGCCGTCGGTGCTGTAGTTCCGGCGATAGAGGAGGTTATCGCGAATCACGAAG
The DNA here is from genome assembly GCA_030143305.2 of Amblyomma americanum. Taxonomy (NCBI): domain Eukaryota; kingdom Metazoa; phylum Arthropoda; class Arachnida; order Ixodida; family Ixodidae; genus Amblyomma; species Amblyomma americanum. The sequence goes on from JARKHS020019842.1 coordinate 21,483, forward strand.
TGGGAAGCATGGCGGCGGAGAGCATGGGATGGAGAAGCAGCCGTGGGGTTGGAGAGAAAGTCGAGAAGAGAAGCGATCCAGGGGTCAGTACGTTGCGCTGAGGGCATGTCGCTAATGTGAAGGGACGACGGGGAGACGTCAGAGGTGGAAAGGCTGGCGATCTCGGCTGGAAGTGGGCAGCGGGAGATTGCATCAGCCTCTTGATGCGTGCGGCCGGAACTATAGACCCCGCGGATGTCATATTCTTGCAGACGAAGAGCCCACCTGGCAAGGCAGCCGGATGAGTCTTTCAAGGAATAAAGCCAACAAAGCGCATGATGCTCCGTCACAACGTCAAAAGAGCGGCCATAGAGGTACGGGCGGAATTTGGCAAGAGCCCATACGATGGCCAAACCCTCTTTTTCGCTTACGGAGTAATTAGTTTCAGCCTTCGTAACTGTGCGGCTTGCGTAGGCAACAACGTATTCATCAAAACCAAAGATGCGCTGGGCGAGTACGGCGCCGAGGCCGACACCACTGGCGTCCGTGTGGACCTCGGTAGGAGCGGTCGAGTCGAAATGGCGCAGTATGGGCGGCGCTGTGAGGAGGCGGCGCAAGGTGTTATAAGCATCGTCGCACGCCGGAGACCACATCGATAAGTCGGAACTGCCGGACAGTTGTGTTAAAGGCGCAGCAATCAAAGCAAAGTTGCGAATAAACCTCCGAAAGTAAGAGCACATACCTAAGAAGCTGTGCAAGTCTTTGATGGAAGTGGGTTTGGGAAAGTCTGCGACAGCGCGAAGTTTAGCTGGGTCGGAACGAACGCCTTGCTTAGAAACAACGTGTCCTAAAATTGTCAGCTCACCCGCAGCAAAACGGCATTTCTTCAAGTTGAGCTGCAGGCTAGCGTCAAAAAGGCAGGTCAAAACGTGCTTCAGGCGGGATAGCTGGGTTTCAAAGTCAGGGGAAAAGACGACAATGTCGTCGAGATAGCATAGACACATTTTCCACTTGAGTCCACGCAAAATGGTGTCCATCACCCGTTCGAAGGTTGCAGGGGCATTACAAAGGCCGAATGCCATCACAGTAAATTCATACAATCCGTCGGGTGTCACAAAAGCAGTTTTGGGACGATCGGCCGCTTCCCTGGGTAGCTGCCAGTACCCAGAACGTAAATCGAGGGAGCAAAAGAGCTCCGCCCCTTGCAAACAGTCCAGAGCGTCATCTATGTGGGGGAGCGGATACACATCCTTGCGCGTTATCTTATTAAGGCGGCGGTAATGGACACAGAAGCGTATGGAGCCATCTTTCTTTTTCGCAAGGACAACAGGCGATGCCCAAGGGCTACTTGAGGGCTGAATGACGCCGTTTTAAAGCATTTGGTCGACTTGCTCTGTAATAGTCTCGCGCTTGGTTGGAGACACACGATAGGGGCGCTGCCGCAGCGGCGCGTGGGCACCAGTGTCGATGCGATCGCTGACGGTGGAAGTTCGACCCAAGGAAGTCTGGTGAGCGTCGAAGGAGCAGGAAAATTAATGAAGGAGGAGAAGCTGTGTTCTCTGCGGCGGGGGAAGATCGGCGTCGATGGAGCGCAAGAACAATTCGGTAGAAGAGCGATCTGGCGTAGAGGCAGGAGGGCTGAGCGCGTTCATGGCGAGGAGCGGTGTATCGACGGTCTCCTCGCGGATGAGCAGAGATGCGATAAGCTGCACACTGCCGAGGCACTCACCAAGGCGCAGAGCGGTAGGGCAGGAAAACGGGTTAGAAACCAAAAGTATCGAAAGGCCAGCGGACACAGTCAGTACGGCGTATGGCAGAGGGAGACACTTGCGGTGCACGAAAAGTATGGCCTGGAGTAAAGAGGACAGTGTCGTCACCGATAGAGTCGCAAGACAAGTGTACAAGAACGGAAGAGCACGGGGGAATGTCGATGTCTTCGGCGGCGAGGGCTTTAACACAGGCAACAGGAGGAGTAGCGTCCAGGAAAGGATTAAGCAGAGAAGAGAACCAGACTTCCGCTCGAGCACAGTCGATGATAGCTTATTGGACGGAAAGGAAATCCCAGCCCAGAATAACAGGATGGAAACAGGAAGGCAGCACGACGAATTCTATCGTGTAGAGGGAGTCCTGAATCACAACTCGAGCGGTACACGCTGCGGACGGCTTGATGTGCTCAGCGCTGGCCGTACGCAGCGACAGTCTAGCAATCGGCGTCTTTACCTTCTTCAACGAACTACAAAACTTTTCGTCCATAGCAGAAATCGCAGCACCGGTGTCCACAAGGGCCAATACAGTAATGCCCTCGACAGATATTTTGATCAGATTAGCAGGGGTTATGTGAGGCCTTGGAAACTTCGACGGGGGCGCAGTTATCGCCTCAGGAACTGCGGCACCTAGTTTTCCTCCTGAGGGAGATTGGGGCGACATCGCATAGGAGAAACGGAGCGGTGCCTCGGTGAAGGTGAACGGCGTCTAGAAAGGGCTGAACGGTCAGGAGAAAAAGGACGACTAGACGGCGGCTCAGCCGATCCGGAGTACTGACTCGTGGAAGGCCAGTACACGGGAGTTGGAGGAGGTGGCGCGTAGACTGGGAGACGGCGGCGGCAAAGCCGGGCCACATGACTAGGCAAGCCGCAATCGTAGCAGATAGCCCGGTTGTCGATGGTGCGCCACGGATTGCTGACTCGCGGAGCCAGCCGAAGAGAAGGAGCCACCGCTCGCGCAGGTGTTGGAGGCAAAGCATAGGTAGGCGGTCGACGTCTGGCGACGACGACAGCGTATGTCAGCGGAGCGGCCATAGGGGTCGGCGTCTGGGCGACAACGTCGGCATATATCAGTGGAGCGGCGACAGGTGGTGGCGGATGGGCGGGTGGAAGAGCCTCAGCAACCTGCTCTTGGATGGCGTGTAGAAGGGCAGGAGCCAAATCCGGAGCTTGCCCGGAGAAGGCTTACGCGCCACTTCTTCCCGAGAGGTACTGGGATTGATACCCAGCACCTCCACCAAATGTGAGGCGGGGGTTTATTTAAAAGAGCTGGGAGGAAGGAAGCAGCGGCGAGAACAATCCGAGGGCAACCAGGTCGGGCACAGACACACGTGGCGATAGCAATACGGCTGACGCGCAGGGCCATCTTCGTTTTCACGAGTTATCTGCTTTGTCTGGGTCATCATCTTCTTCACAATCGTATTTAAACAAGACCATTTTCATTACTTGTCTTCGTTCTCACGTCTGATGAGCTGCAACAAAAAAAGCAACTCATATACATATTCTAAGAAACGTAGAATTCTGTATCCTCGTTGAAGCCCTTGCTGCAACTTTCAGATTGTCCACGTTGCCGCTTTTAATGTATAATGCAGGCCGCTGCGTTCAGGTAATGATTGTTTCAAGGTTGTGCTGTTGTGACCGAAACTAATCTAATTTTGCAGGGCAGCTGTTATTGCCTCGTTTGTCGGCTCGGATTTGGAGTGGCCGCAACCGAACACGCGGCCACCTACTGCTCGTTTCCAGCGCTATGTTCGTTGTCTTAGAATGACTCGCGCGCCCATTCTCGATCACGTCACCACGCGCATCTTTATTTCGCGATTCAATTCCCGCTGTGTGCAGGTAGGCCGTGATTATCGCATCCTCCAACCTCTGTTTTTCAGCGTGTAAGGCACGCAATCCTAAGATGCCAAGACACGCTTAAAATTTTCTTTCCGAAGGTGTGTGGGCGTCAGCATATGAGTTAGATGGTGGCGAAACATCACGTAGAAAATAGGAAAGAAATGGGTAATATAGGGCTTAAATGGAAAATATTACGATAATCGTACCTGCATTACAACACCACACTGTAAAAACCTCACCGTTCGATTACAGCACCAGCTAATCGTAATAAGATTCGCGGCCCGCGTGGAAGAGCAGCGATGGTGCCTCCAGGAAACAGCTGTGAAAAGTGCCGAAGGAGAAGCGCAGCGCCGAAGTCAACAAGACCGAGTTGTTAAAGCTTCATTATTACAGCGGTGTGCATAAAAATAAATAAGTAGGTGCAGAATATCTTCAATGAATCGCAAAAATCATCCATAACGCTGATCTGTTATAATGCTTTGCGAATGTTTTTTTCTCTAAGAGGAAAAAACTCGGGGCCTTCATAACGACAGACTTTATTGAAAATTCGTTAGCTTTTGGAAGTTGGCCCGCTTTTACTATTGCAAAGGAGCTCTCAAATTTTGGACGGAGGACAACAGCAGAAAATAGAATCAGGCTGATCAGTGGGAATTAGTGAATACATTAAGGTGCATTAGTGGATGGATCACGGAGGTTTAGTAAGGATTGTAGTTGGTTTAATGTGGAAGTTTGGGTCGGGGTACTATTATTCCTTTTTACAATCCAATGGCAGGTATCCAAACAATTAAGTCCTGAAATTTTCAAACATGGTATTGCCGCTGACGCCACGACCCTCTCAATCAATCAGAGAATTTCGTTCCGGATCATCCGGGTAGCTTTTGCTAGACAACAACCTAAATTCTATCATATTAAAAGACAAAGAGAAGACGAGTCACGAAATTTCGTCCGTACCTGTAGGGCCGCCCGTTTCGAGTCGCCAGCGATCATCACTCCTTGTGTTGGCTTGCGAACCGGAAAGATCCATCGGGGCGACTTGAACGGATGAGCCTTCGGTTGCAAGCGTTCGACGTAACCATCGTGTATAAGTCGGGTCAGAAACATAGCAATGCTGACTGTCTCTCCCGAGCTCCTCTTCCGTACCCACCGGATGAGTCCGACGACGATTCTGCTTTCCATGACGCTGTCACCACATCCGAACTTGGCCACCAAACCGGGCCGACGGCGATCTACTGCCTCGAATCGAGTACCTCGAAGGAACCGCTCCGTCTCCGCTCCGATTCTTCTCACGCGGGCTTTCGTCGTTTTGCTTTCGAGATGAGTCCTCTGCAAGAAAAGCTACGGCCCGACCGAAACCTCGTATCTCCTCGTTGTCTCAACCGCACTTCTTCAGGAACTTCTTGCTGCATGCCACGACGACCTTTCTTCTGGCCACCTCGGTTTTTACACAACATTGGGGCGCCTCCGCCACAAGTACTACTGGCCTCGGCTTGCTGTGGTTGTCCAACGCTACGTTAGAACCTGTCGTGAGTGTCAACGACGGAAGATACCGCCGACAAAACCGGTCGGCCTCCTGAAGCCAACTGATCCACCGCAAATCCAATTTCAGCAAGTCGGAGTGGACTTACTGGGCCCGTTCCCAGGGTCCTCAATGGGTAACCGTCATAACGTTGTTGCCACGGAGTACCTCAGCAGCTACTGTGAAACCAAGGCTATTCCCCGTGGCACCGCGCCTGAAGTTGCACAGTTCTTTGTTTACCACATTGCGCTTCGCCAAGGCGTCCCCGCGGTTGTATTAACTGACCTGGGAACCGCGTTTACGTCGGCTCTTACACATGAGGTTCTCTGTCTCAGTGGCATCAGTCTTAGAAAAACGATTGCTTACCATCCTCAGACGAATGGACTGACTGAGAGGCTGAACAAGACCATTGCAGATATGATGTCTATCTATGTCGACGCTGACTATCACAACTGGGACCAAATACTCCCTCACATCCCGTTTGCGTACAACACCGCCCTCCAAGAAACGCCGCGTTTCACTCCATTCCGCTGGTGCGTGGCCGTGACGCCCGGACCATGCTGGATGCCATGCTGCTCCCGGGTTGTGCCCCCTCGTCTGTCATTTGCGCTGACGAATTCGTTCGTGACGGAGAAGCCGCTATCCACCTTGCTAAGCAACGGATTCGACACCAGCACAAAACTGACGTCCGGCGTTACAAGCTCCGCCATAGGGAGGTGATTTACAAACCCGGCGAGCACGTCTGGGTATAAAGCCCTCTACATTTGCGCGGGCGCTCTGGAAAGCTTCTGCGCCGCTACTTCGGCCCCTACAAGGTGTTAAGTCAACTCAGCGAGATCAACTATGAAGTGTTCCCGCAAGGAGTTGTCTGTTCTTCTCGACCGCCCAAGTCTGAAGTCGTCCACGTGTCCCGCATGAAACCGTATTATGCCCGTTAGCCATTGCCGGGGTTCACATTCAATGCCGACGCTACACGCGCCTTCGGGCCTTTCGGTGCCTCCATACTGTTTTTCCTTCTTGCCGGAGGCATCGAGGCGATGCCTCTTGAAAGTAGGGGGGCAACGCCACACTGCTCACGTTCTGCGAGCGCCGCCATGCGGCCGAGCGGCATATATTTGCTCGTGATGAAGCGAGAAAGACGGCGCTTCCGCTCCGGTGCGCGCTGCTGGTCTACTTGGCCGTTCGATTAAAAAGCCCCTTGTGAGTCGTGCTACGTTTGTCGGCGACAATATATAAAGCCCCGCTCTAACTAATCGATACCAACCTTCTTGCGCAGTTGCCGGCCGGAGGCTGCGGTGGGTGACCGCGGGTGCTCGCCACTCATTCCGCTTCAGGCGACCTTGGTGCACCCTCTGTGGCGCGAGCAGGAGAACGCCGGCTCAACGTCGCCTCATGACCGTACAGGCTGTTTGACCTAAGAGTATGCACAATTTTTAAGAAAAGGCTTTTGGAGTTCGAAGGGCACTCTTTTCGGCATAGCATTCTCAGCTGGTTTATTACGTCGGAGTACGGCTAAGACATACTAACTAGCAGGCTAGTTAACTAATATCGAATCGTTAACTTTTCAACTACTACTATTAGACTCCTTAATTAATGACAGGCGTGTAGCCCATCGTAAATAATATCCATACCAGTTTTTCGATTATCGAAAATGAGGTTACCTTCAGTACTGTGTCCCAACAAATTTCGGCTGAACCGCTCCAAAATACATGTGCTTTCAAAAACCTTACAGGCAAAGCAACCTCACCAGTGCACGTAACTCGTCGAAAGAGCCAAAAATTGTTGACCCACAGCGCTGAGGGTAACCGCGTTTTCGAAATAGCAAAAATGTGATATGGGCATTACTTAAGGTGGCTACCCACTTCTCAATAATTAAGGAGCTTAACACTAAAGGTAAAAAGATAAAAATTAAATATCAGTCATTCAGCCTGCCAGATAGCTCGTCTTAGACGTATTCCGATGTACCGCATAGCTGAAAATGTTATGCCAAAAAAGCGCTCTTCTAACTCAAAGAGCCCATATTTAAAAATTTAGGTCTTAGGTGAAATACCCCGTGTATACCTGCAACAACCCTGCAGCAATGTCCATGCAGCGCACAATGGTTTAATGCGAAAGCCAATGCCAGCTTATACGCGTATTTCAATGCGGTGTCGTCAGTGTTAAAGTCTCTCACCAACTACATTGGGTCCTCTGCTGGACGATACCTGAGACGCTCTAGCGTTGAATGATATAAATTTATCTTTAATGCAACACAAGGGATGGCGTTTATCGCTCCAATGTGTTTAAGGCGTATAATGCACAGGGCGTTACAAAAGGAAAATACCTCGCAAATAAAGGTTGCACAGACCATGATAGCAGAACTAGAAAGAAAGATTGCATCTTAGCGACTTGTCTTTCTTGCGGACCTAAAAACAATTCTTCCAACACTTAAAAGGCTAATGAATATTCTCATGAATGAAGAAAACAACTACATTTTAGTATGCCTCGTGGACAACACGGGCAGGTTTCCTTCTGTGGAGTGAGCTATCATTCGCCTGTACATTCTTTTTCGGTGCCTTTAACACCCTTCTTACGTGTAGCGAAGCTAAAGAATTGTCTAGCTAACCTCTCTACCTTTCTATTTCTCTCTCTCTGATATGGAAACGTGACGGTCGTGATGCATTGCAGGCATTCATTGAAAGCTAGCCATTCCGTTCCGACGCACACAAAATAAAAGAGAACGGAGAAAATTTAAACAAAAGACGCAAAAGACAATCCTTGTAAGAAATGTGAACAGTACCTGTAATACAAAAAGTAAACTGCAGAGAATTGATGCTTCCCCATACTGCGACTTTCTAGACTGCTTTAAAAATTCATAACAAAAAGGGTAAACCGCGGACAACGGAGGATAACATGGTTCACAAGAAAGATTGAAAGAACAATGGCAGCCGCACGTGGAAGCAGGTCGTGGTTGTAGAAGGACGGAAAGCCGATTAGGTTGGGACTCCGCCGCGCAAACCGCAAAGCAGTGAAACTCGTGCCACTCAGTAACGAGGCTAATTTGCAGTCTGGAGGAAGAAATTCCGCATCTCGCTTTTCCTTTCTGTGCGCCGATGAGTTTATATTTTTCCTCCAAATCCTGCCGAACGAAACTCGGTCACAAATGAAGCCGTTCATCGCTCCTATTGGTTTTTAGTTTAGCCGGCAAGTACTCAGTTGCTGCGGTTTGTGTAACAAATAAAAAACGAAAGCTGCAGCGTGCTAGCTGCACAACTTTTTGTGGCCGTATGATGAGGTTAGGCGACTCAAAAAAAATGGCAGTTATTGACTGAAGCCCACTACTCCTGTTCGTCAATGACGCGGGCGGATCAGGAGATTTAGGTGGTTAATGAGCGTTGTCGCCGCTTAAAAGCAAGGCAAGATGCAGTGGTTATCCACAGTAGGCGAACTTCCGTCAGGAATGACGATGTCTTTTACCGCTCACAGGTAGACACGCAGGCTCCTTCACGAAATTTTCTGCATATCGGAAACCTTTACAGAGGACGTGGTAATAATGCTGTCACGGACTAGAAGACAACAAAGTGGGCAGTGGCGCGGCACAGAACGCTCGCGCTCGGCCCACCGTCAATAAATCATTCCATCACCATCTGTCATGTAGTCCTGCTTTCACCTGCTTGCCGTCACTTAACAATACTTTCCGGCCCCAGAGATTCTATTGATGTGTTGACACGGTGCTGTTGCTTCGCCGTGCAGTTTTCATTTCTACACATAAAACCTGTGCTAGCGGAATCGATCGCACAATATGAATGGTATGTAGTGACTCTCTCACCTTGCAATTAGGAGCAGATGCTGTAGAACATACAAGAGCGTACGAAGCCGCCACGATGGCTTTGTGTTATGGTGCTCGGCTGCTGACCCGAACGACGTGGGTTCGATCCCTTCTGCGGCTGTCTCATTTCGATGTAGGTGAAATACTAGAGTCTCGTGTTCTGTGCGTTGTCAGTTCACGTTAAGAAACCCCAGGTAGTAGAAATTATTCGGAGCCTTCCACTGCGGCGTATCTCATAGCCTGAGTTGCTTTGGGACGTTAATAGAACAAAACCAAGCCAAATCAAGGTCGTACACATACAATTGAGGTGCTATTAACACCAAAGTTGATAGCACCGAACTCAGCACTTTCAGCTGTTGTCTCTATGCCACTTCCTTACGGAAATAGCTGCATGAGGCCCTATCTCCAGGTAACCAACGTAGGCGCAGGCGCCGTGCTGCATCATAGCCCTCCCGATCCCTCCTGATTCCCAAGAAGGCTGTTGCTTGCATTCCACCTTAGCCATAATTGGCAGGTACCAGAGGGCGCTATCGACAGAGTGCCACCTCTGTTAATTTGATCCGAGTTGGTCTGGAAGTGGCAACACTCATTGTGGCAAGTGAGCAAGTGAGGGAGCCACACATCTATGGCCTCACCTCTTCGCTCCACAGAAAATCTATAAGCAAAACTTATTTTAGCATTAAGCAAATTCGGCCCTTATTCTAGACACACTCCGTCGATCATCGTCCAGAAATTGCGGTAAAGTTGCGTATTCTCTCCAGAGATACATTCATAATCAAAGAAAAACGCGGTCATGAAGGCTCTAAACAATACGTCGCAAGCTGTGTCCAATGACAGTGTTTCAAGCCAAGCCCAACCCGCCTGAAGGCCTTCTACAGCCAGTCAAGCTATCATCGGCGAATTTTGAAAAAGATGGCGCCGACCTGCCGACTATTTGGAAAGATACCCGGAAACTGTAGCTCTTATATCTGAGAAGGAAAGTGATGTGTCATCTTTTCTGCTGCACTGTTATCCTTCCTATGATGCTCTCCGCGTTATCATCAGCGACCGTGGCCGGCAGTTAACAGCTGACGCAGTAAAAGGGCTACTCAGGGTGTGCGGCTCTAATTACCGTCGCCCCACGCCCTACCAGCCACAGACTAACGGCCTTACAGAGCGCATAAACTGAGCCCTCACTATCGTGCTGTCCACGCATGTGGCATCGGATCACCGGAACTGGGACGCAGTGCTACCATTCGTGAGCTTCGCGTGCAGCACCACGCAGCATGAGGTCACCGGATATTCTCCTTTCCACCTGAGCTACACAAGGATGCCGCGTGCGTTTCGGGGCACCATTTTCCCTTCTCGTTTCACGAAGACATTTTCTCCTACCCTTCTGTTGCGCTCAAGAAGCTCGGCGACTGGCCCACTTGCGCACTTGGTCTTCTCAACTCCGATAGAAAGACTGCGATGACGAGCGTCACGTTGCGGCTACATATGTGGCGGCTCTGGCATCGCCAGTGGCGCTGATGAAGAAGAAGACTCGCTCGCGCTGATCAGAACGTTTTCGGCAACCGGCCTTGCCACCCGCTCCTCCGGCTCACCAGCCGCGGCTACCGCGACACCAAAAAATGTGGATCGTCTTCCACATCTGGTGACTCCGGACGGCAGCTTCGACGCATGCAACGCCGCCCCACCGGCTCTGCGCTCCTGGTCGTCCAGTCTCTCCACTTGGCCTTGCCCCTGCACGCCCGTTGTTCGCGCCCGGTTTTCGGCAGCTGCTCCTCGCCGCCAAGTACGCGCCTACCATCGCGCGCGGTGAGCTCCTCCAGCCGTATCAGCGCTCGTTTCTTCCTCGGCTGCCCGGTCTGCCTGCGTTTTTTGCCAGGGACCCCGTTTTGTAGCTGTCGCTGCTTGACCTCTACTTTCACGTTCACCACGTGTCCAGCCAGCTGCTGCGCTATCAGCACGCCAGGCGTGAGCTCCCACCCGGTCTCCTGGCAGAGCTGCGGTTGCTGCCTCTTTGTCCCAACATTTACGCCGTTTTGAAAAAGGGCCTGACGGCGTATTCTGGCTTGGAGCTCACGCCAACTCTCTGCGCTGCTGTTCCCGAATCAGAAGCTCCGGCGCCACTCGACTCACCACCCCTGGCCGCATTTCCTAACCGAGCTGTCTCGGATTTCCCTCTGCCCGCTCCTTCAGACTTAGGCCTTTCCTCCTGTCCGCTGCCACTCTATGACGCTGCAGACCCGCTTTCGCCGCCGCAAGCAGCTGGCCCAGCAGCAGCCTCGCTCTCTTCCACGCAGCCTTCGTCGGAACCCTGCCAATCTCGGCAGCCCCTGGCCGCCTCCCAGCCACTCTTGCCCAGCGTCCCCGGCCCAGCCGTCCCTCTTCACGCCACACGAAGTAGGTTCAATACCAGCTCAAAACACCGCCCTTCACTGGCGTTGTCGCCACCGCCTCCTGACGATAAGGCCCGCTCTGCAGCAGCATGCGTGTCGCTTTTTTCGGCATCCCCTCTCTGCCTCGTCACAGCAGCCAACAGCTCCACAGGCATCTGCAGTGACGTCGATGCCGCGGACAGCTGATGCTAAAGAGCTCTCGGCACTACCCAAGCCTACTAGCTTCACCCCCAGGCCCTCCATAGGCCCGCAATGCACTAAATGCCCCACGACGCCTGTAAAGAAGGCCACCCCTGTGTCAGCAGTTCCAATCATAGTGATTGTCACCAGCTCTACTTTGCCTGACAAGGACCCCGCACCACTACCAGCACCTGCATTCAAGTTAAACCAGGCCACTGATGTGGGCCCTACTTGCTCCCAACCGGTGTTCGCATCTTCAAAGAAGCCTGACACCAGTGGCTCGGCCGCCGTCACAAGCACGTTCAACGCGAGCCCACCGCACTCAACCTCTCGCCCACTGCAAGTGGAGTTCCCAACCACGATGCAGCGTCATCAGCCGTCGTCCAGCAAGAATCCTAGGATGACCAGGCCAACGGACGTTCCCCTGGTCGCTGTCGCGGTGCTGAAGGCGCCTCCGGTTGCCGCTACATCGCCGGCGCCCTCCTCCAAGAACGGCTCGGCGCCAGTGGCAAGGGCGACGCTCGTGCGGCCACCCGCTGCATTCAAGCTCATTACGGCTGGCAGTGCGCATGTCCCAGTCACATGCAGTCTCCCTCAGCCATTCCCCTGCCTCGCACCTCGGGTAGTCAGCCGCCTGCCTGGGTACAGGGCCGCCCCGCCCGGCAGACAGTTACGAGAATCACACGGCCCGCAGCACGCCTAGCTGCCCTCAACTGCCGCCACGCGTCCCTCACTGCCCCCCGACAGCTAGGCCGCAGCGTCATAGCCAGGGTCGCCTGCCTGAGCCCCGCCTTCGGACCCCGGATGCCCTGCATGATTCTTTGACGGTTCTACCAGCACTTTGTTGCCACCGCTTTGTGCATCATCATTCTCACCTTTCGGCTCCCCTCGCCCTTTGCGAAGCAGCCAGGCTCGCCCGCCCGAATCTTCTTTTCCCGCCCGGCGGCCTTCGCGAACTCTGACCTGAACTTCATTAGCGTGTAGAAACTTGTACATGCCGTTTGATTATTTATTTTATCGCGCATCGTACTGGGGGGGGGGGGGGGGGGTAGGAGGTTCATCTGTGGCGGCGCTGGCGAAGAAGAAGAGCTCGCTCTTGCTGATCAAAACGCTTTCGGCAACCGGCCTGGCCAGCAACGTCAACAGCCCGCTCCGCCGGCTCACCAACCGCGGCTACCGAGACTCCAATAAATGTGGATCGCTTTCACACGTACACCCAAGGCAGCCACAGCGGTGGCTCAGTGGTTCTGGTTCTCAGCTGCGGGCCCGAAAGATGTGGTTTCGATCCTGGCCGCGGCGGCCGAGTTTCGATGGAGGCGAAATTCCAGACTCCCGTGTACTGTGCGTTGTCACTGCACGTTAAAGAACCTCAGGTGTAGAAATTTCCGGAGCCCTTCACTGCGACGTGCCTCATAACCTGAGTCGCTCTGGGTCGTTAATCTCCCATAAAGCCCATAAACATACGCCCCAGGCGTTTGCAATTGGCTCTGGTCGTTATTGCGCAAGCGCTGTTTATCCCATAAGTTTCGTTTAGGTATTCTTGCCCTTTCGCCGTTGTGACTCAACTGAGGAATGTGTATATATATATATATATATATATATATATCATTGCGAAAGTTACCGCAAACGATCGCCGCTCCCGCAAATCCAAAGTAGCAAATGTGGCTCGTCTCAAGCGCTGCCTCCGTCTGCTATCCTGACTGGCTCGAGGACGAGCTGCCACCGGGGAAATTGTCTTGCGCCACGCATCCGCCGCTTTGGATGAGAACGAAGCACGCGGGCACCGCGTGGAAGGCGGACAAGCTGTGAACGGACGAAGCGAAGGACGTTCTTTTGGCGGCCTGCTCCATATCCTGTAGTGCGCCCAGCTTTCACCTGTAAATAAACCCATTCCAACCGCAACAACATAATGAAACGAATCCAGCTGTTCATCTGTGAAATCAGCAGACTGATGTATATCGCAAGAGTTCTTAGATTTTGGGCTGAATAAAAAATATATCTTTTTAATTGAAACAGCTACCCATACTATTTTTAAAAAGTGCATCTTACAGTTCTTGTTTATTTGCGCATTTTAAATTGCGTACCTTAGGTTAGCAAATAATGATGCATTGACGAAATTTTATAGCTGCATTTCATTAGTGGTGGGAAATAAAATGTATGCGCTTGCATTGGTTGCCTACTTCTCTGAGGGCGTTCACTTGACAATGCATCAGATACGTACGATTACTGCGAACTCCTTCCTTTCCATTTCTTATGTAAGTACTGTTGATAGAAGTAAGAGGGTATTTAAAGTTCCATATTTGAAACGCACAAACGATACCGGAGCTCTTTCGTAGCGCGGGACATCTGGTGCAACGCATGACATGCTTTTTTATTCTGCATTACCATCAGATACTTTTTCATGCCATCCTGTCGCGTCATATCTGACCAAGTATACACAGTAACAGTGACTGTGCGAATTGTTTAGTACACAAAAGGTATCTCTGCCCTAAGATGTGTAAGCAAAACATGTAAAGGTTGCACGAACGCGCATGAACAAAAAAAAATTTCATTTTAACATTTTTTTCCACCCTTTCGGGGGTGTTTTTCCTTTATTTCTGCTTCATACGGTTTTGAACCTGTCGCACCTTTTTCATGTCCATATTCATATTTGTTTTAGCCCAGGCCGATGTTCATTTTCCCAAGCTTTATCAAATATCGGCACTTGTTGATGCGACCTGGCTTTCAATTGCTTCTATTGCCAAGAAACGCCTTTCTGTTATTTTGGTTGTTAAGCTTTTGCTTTTGTTTATGGATCTTCATGCAGCCCACATCTTTTTATCAGCGCCTATGAGAGAGCTGCAAGAGCTGCCTATGAGAGTTCCAAGTTCCTCTTCAGTACTGTTGTCTCTCTTCTTTCTTCCTTTGTAGGTCATTCCAGCGCACGCAATTTATTCAAAGTGATCATATGGGAGTGCTAACCTCTATGTTAATAATTTCGTGCGGGGCAGTGATTTGCACCTCTACAAAAATCACTCTGAGTAAAGCGGTACTTCTCTTTCCGTGTTATGTCACCATCTTTACCGTTGGGCCAGAATTGTGTGCATTTGTGTGTACATCTTCAGTTAGCCTACTTACGTCGTCTTCCCACGTGTCTTTCCTTTCCGACTGTGCGAATTCCATTCTGCTTCTAGGCCGTAGTTGACACTTTGGCCAGAAAGTGCACTCAGCATCTGTTAGCGAATACTGTATATGGTTTAGCGAAAGAAGTTTGACGTAAGCACCATCCTTCCTCATCATGCATGCCATCGCGTCACGTGCACCCTGCCAAGGTGTTGGTGAGGCCGTCATCACCACGACTTGGCCGAGGTGCAAAGACACATCTCCGGTCTCCTCGCTTTTCCCTTGAATTGTAAAGGCAAGCAGCGGTGGAAGGAGCCGGGGTAAACTTCTTTTCGTTTTGTTTTTTCTTTCTTCCGCACACGCACGTCTCTCAGTCTTCCGCTCACGTCCGCGCCCAAACGCCAACTAGTCTTCTGTCTACTCAAGCGCGGACAAGACTTGCCGAAACCACTTTTGCCGTTCTTGATCGGGCTTTTGTTTTCTCTCAGTCACTAACGAGACCAGCGCCGTCTTTCGCCCTCAGAACTGCAAAGCACTCGTACAAAAATTCGGTTCAGCGCAGCTTCCGGGTCTTCATTATCCTTTACTTTTTTTCTGGACTTGTGTCCTGAATTCTTCTAGGGCATGGACTGCACCTTTGAGTCCTCGGTTTTCTTCAGTAGAATGTTTCCCTTCTTTATTCTGCCGGTTCTTTTCTTCCTGCTTGTCAGAGTTATTTGCTTGGTTCATAGCGTTATATATAGTACCGTCAACTTTGGTTGCTTTTTCTGGCTGTGCGCAAACAATTGATGACACCTCGTTCTTTTTGAAAGCAGCATGAATGACACCATGAGGAGTTATCAAAGACCGGCTGCCTTACCACCTTTGTGAACCAATAGAAAACAAAACAACGATTCTAATAGTGCTTCCTTAATATTGTGCTTTCATAATTGGTTACTACTACATCCTTACTTATCTGCTTAATAGCCATCTTAACACAACATTCTACATAGATCATTTATTCACCAATAAAATGTAGTATCACGCGTTGGTGTGGTCATAGATGCCATTACTTTGTGTAGATGAAGCGCAGAAAACACAGCACACAGGTAAAGAATAACGCGAGACAGGCGCTTCTCCTCATTTGTTACCTGTGCGCTGTGTTTTTGTGGGCTTCATTTACTCAACCTATGCACCAACTTGCCCCAGAACGTGTTCTACTGCAATGCCTTAAACCAGCATATTAAGCAAGCACACGGTATAAGGCAACAGCGTGTAAGGCAAATACTGGTTGACGGCAGCACAGTTCTTTTTTACGAATGCTGCGATTTCATACGCGAACTGTAGAAGGAATGAATAGTCACAATGCCAACATATCTCACAAGGTAATTTCGTTCGGAGCTGCCGAACGAACACTTCCATTGGCAATAAGCTGTGCAAACGAGCCAAATAATTCCAAATGAAAAACTGTAAAGAAGAAGTGGTGGGGTTCTAACGTAGTTAAACCGAGTAGACTTGCGAAAGCATAGTTGAGTTCAGTTGAGGTGTTGAATGCTGCAGGTGGGGCTAGCCTTGCTTATTGTGCCGGCAATTCCTCCACCGTAGCGTCTCTTCTATGTTAGTAATGCCCTAAAACCTGTCGCATCTACCCCACTATGCGCACAGTCTCTTATAATAGCACACACTCTTCTCCCATAGTCACCGTCTATGCGCACAGTGACTCCACACAATCCGCATCACAGTCCACTCCAGAAGTCATCACCATCTATGCCCATATTCAGTCACAGTAGAACATAGACCATTGCAGTGCCACAATCCATACACACATTTACTCACAGTATAACGTAGTCCACTCTGGAAGACACCATCTACGCACAAATTCGATCATAGTAGGCCATAGTCCCTTTCTGCTGTCACAATTTAGAAACAAGATACGAAAGCATATGCTTTGCCTGGTTGGCTCATGGGTTTACTTAGCTGCGTCGTAGGCATATCTGGCAACAATAGCATGCTGCGGCGATACCGTGTGCTCTCCTTCACTGCCCAGCGAAGCCGAACCCTTCCCGTCGCTGCGTGTTTGAATCCCAGTTTGAATTATAGACCATAAAAAGTCCATAGGAGGCATCAAAGGAACAACGTTCAACGGATGGTTCCGTCCAGTTTCACGCGCAATAAAGGCATACGAGAGAAGGTTGCTGAAACTCCTGATGTTGGGTGAACGATCTTCCACCGCAAGCGTTCGCCTGCGTTTTAAAGTA
Source organism: Amblyomma americanum (assembly GCA_030143305.2). NCBI lineage: Eukaryota > Metazoa > Arthropoda > Arachnida > Ixodida > Ixodidae > Amblyomma > Amblyomma americanum. The sequence continues at coordinate 38,288 of JARKHS020019842.1, forward strand.
AAATGATAAAGTGTGAGCATGTGATGGGTGTGAAAAGCTGCGATCATAGCGGCCATAAGTAAATCTGATTCCTCGATTTATAAATTATTGCAAATGGTCAACTTAACAGCTATAAAAAAGGAACCAAACAATTGATGCGGATTTGAGTATCAGTGAAACTACTGATTTTTAGGCTGTTTGTACTCTTTTGCTGCATTCCTTAAACTGCGTTTTGGGTAGCAAAGTTCGTGAAGGGTTCTTCCAGAAATATGAAGATTCTGAGTATCTCAATTTACCTTTTATGAAAAGTAGCCCTCTGGTACTTCTACTCATTCGATGAAGCTCTTATCATTATCGTTTTAATGAAATGTAGTGAATTCTTTTTGACAGTGAGATTCATCACTACCGTTTTAGCGAAAAAAACTTTCATCTGCTACATTTACTCCATACGAAATACAGAAGGCTTTCTTTAACTTCTGTTGGTCATGAGGTAGCTTTAATAACGTTGCAATAAAGGACAGATACTTTGGCATAAAGGCCCAACTTGCCTGTGCTGAAACTGATAAAATCTAAACATGAATATTCCAACCGCTGATAAAAGAAGTCGCCACATATAACCATGCGGTATAACTATAGTTACTATAACAGACTATGATCGTGCACAATTGAAATTATTGAAATGATATTCTAAGTGTAAGCAGCCGGTTATCCAGTCCCCGAATATATTGCCAATAAATATTGCTCAAGGTCTGCGCTGGAAATTTGTATGACAAACACCGTGAAATGCTTGCGAATAATACATGAAAAACGCATCGAATTGCACGAGCTTATAGACTGCGGAAAATATGTCATGCAAAATTTTAATGAAATTCCTGAAGGCCGAAAAAAACGGCCTCTAAGATGTGTTGACATTGCGCGAGAAAATTGTTAAACTCAAGTTCTGAACGATGCGCTGCTCAATAATGTCTTCTACACGATTGTATCAAAAAACACTACTGAGATCCATCTGTAGTTAGGGATTAGCTTTCAGTGGATTGAATATCATCATAGCATTTACAATTGTCGAGACATTGGGAAAGGCTGATGTGTGCAGCAATTTTCGCAATAAAACTGAACTATAATGTGAACTTCATTCCGAGTACCTAGTTAGAAATACTGGGTGTTTCATCAAAAATTCTTGAAAGTAGACTTTTCGAGAAAAAAAAAAACCTCTGCAGCAGGAAACTCTCAGCTGTGGAGGAGATCAGTAATTGTAAACAAACCCATAGGAAACTACCTGATGAACCAAAATTTTCATAATAAATTTTTACCTTAGGAATTATCTGCGGAGAAGGCAATGCCGCATCATGTTTAAAACAAAGAAAAGGCAGCAGCTAAAGCTCTGCAGCGCGAGAAAATCTTGTGCTCCTCGATACGCGTTCAGTTGGGGGGAAAATATGGCATTCTCTGCTTTATTCAGCCGCTGTAAAACTATGCAACGAATAACTGAGGTATTAAGCCGCCACGGTGGATGACTGCTTATGGCGCTCGGCTGCTGGCTCGAAAGACGCGGGTTCGATCCCAGCCGCGGCGGTAGAATTTAGATGGGAGCGAAATTTTGGAGGCCCGTGTACTGTGCGATGTCAGTCCATGTTAAAGAACCCCAGGTGGTCGAAATTTCCGGAGCCCTTCACTACGGCGTCTCTCATAGTCTGAGTCGCTTTGAGACTTTAAACTCCCGTGAACCAATTTAATAACTGGGGTATTTTTCGGGCACAGCTCCGAGTGCAGAAAAAAATACTTGCGCAGAGAGAACAACATGTTTCAGTTCTTATAGCAGTGCCCAGCAATACTCCCAGTATAAGTGGAAGCCTAATCTCTAGTTCCATTCCTTAAAACCAGGCAAATTCCCGCTGGACCTCACATCTTATACGCTAGTTGCAAAGTAATGGAAAAGACAGCGTGAGGTCTGTCATACAAAAATAACTCGACGGTTCCATCTGGCAGTCGTGGTGTAGTGGATAGCCTTATGTGCGGTTTCCCGCTTCTGCCGTTCCTCCAGTGAAGCTCACTGTGCAGGCTTGGGTGAAACCAACAAAAGAAGGGTATTAGAGCGTTCGTTTTCAGAATGATTTACACTGACTGACACAAGTGGTACGAGCGGATGAATGGCATTGCCGCCAAGTGGCATTCTTCGACAAACTAGTTCCCGCCCGTATATTAGGAAGAGCGTGATAGCGCACAGAGATTCTAGCGCAAAAAGTATTACAGAGCGCGTGAGAAGCTTGCGAAGTTTAGTGCAAACGCAACATTCGTTAGTGATGTTGTTGCAATGACTTCGGCAAACAATTGAAAGTAGAGGTATTATGTTCCCTGGTTAGAAAGCCTCAACGTTGAGCCGATACCGCACCTAGCGTTATCTTTTGCTTCTTCGCTCGGCCAAGAAAAAGGCTTGTCATCTCCAACTGCTCGGCCGCCCACTTTGGGAACTCTGATAGGCGCTGGCCTGGCGCTCTCCCTGGGCACTCAACCCTGAAAGCAGGCTTTCCTTTCTTGCGCATAACGCGAGCTAGGTTGAAGGAATCAAGCCCCGATTCTGAGACTGTATGAAGATTTCTGATTAGCGGTGCCGGTTCGTTGACATGCGTTGTGAAATTTTTGTTAAGCGTTATTTCTTTTACACTGTATGAATTTGACAGCTAAGATAACCGAGAATTGCTTCGTGGCTGAAAACTTTTCGCAATGTAGCCGGACGTTGCTTGCTACCAGATGCCTGAGTTCTGTTTCTGCGTGCTGAAGCAGACGCGTCTCATTTACTACAGGAAATGGTAGCCGAGGATTCGGAAGTTTTAGCACAGCTGTTTAGCAGTTTCAATTCACAGAACGAAGATGAATCAACAAAATTTGCATATTTCAATGTATCAATTAGTTGCAGCCTCATTCGGGCACGAATCAAATATCAATTTGGATGACAGATCACACGGTGCACACAACGAGGCACTCTTTCAAACCGTTCTTAGCAGATAAATGCATCTCTCTGAGATTGTTCTCAAGTGATAATTTAGCACTGTGCTCCGGTTTTTGGAAGTGGCCTTGTTCCTTCTTGAAAGCCTAATTTTTATTATATCCCCAGAGGAAGAAATTTAGGGTTATAATTCGGGTTACCTAGGAGTCCAGGCTACGGTTCCATTCAATTGGTTCGGAAAGAACTCGTCCATGAATTTCCGAGCCGATGAAGAAAAATGCGGCGGGGCTCCGTCTTGCTGGAATCACGTCTTTTTTTTCAACATAATCAGTTGATGCTAAGAGGCAAATTCACAAACGACGCAATTTAGATGGCAGTCTCTGTTCTTCATACCAGTAAGGTTTCCGTTAATGATGTAAGGACCAATAATGCGGCCGCCTAAATGCTGCACCAAGCATTTGCTGACATCTTACAAGGTGCTTATGATGAAGTAGCTGACGTGGGTTCTGGTCGCCCAAATAATAAGCTTTGTGCCAAGTGACATTAAAATCCCTGCAAAATTGAGAGTCGTCAGTCCAAAGCATTTCGTTGTGCACTTCCAGGTCTTCGTGTCATTTAAGTAGGCACCAGTTGCAAAATCGAGCGTTTTCCAAACATCATTTCGTATCACCTCTCAGTGAGAACACACGTGGTATGAACGGTAGCTGTGCCTTGCAAGTGCACTCAAAACTGAAGCCGAGCTCGCTCCATTTGTGCTAACATTTCCTTGAGGCTTGGTTTCAACTTGATGGAGATGCGTGCTAGAATATTGATGTCAAAATCATCAATGTCACTCGCTGGTCGCTTCCGTTTCTGAATATTGGCTGATCAAGTGGTTCCAAATAGATTAAATATCAATATAAATGTAAGACGAGTAGAACAGGACCGACAGGAATTCTGGAAGCATACAGTCTGGATGCCAGCTCCTCGTTCCATTGAGCGCTAATATAAGCGATTTTCTTATATTAGCATTCGCATGTTGCATGTAGCGTTGCATGTTCTCGTCAATGGACTATTGAAGTATTGCTGGCGCGGCCATTCTCGCAGTATTAACGCGACGACGTTGGAGTTATTGTCTTTACATGGGTGAGGTGGGACTTGCTCACATTTAAGTAATTTGAGAATCTGACACCGCCATGCCACACTGGCATGAACACTGACACTGCCACACCACCAAAACAAGCACCTCAAAAGCAAACGTCAGCGCTTTTGTAATCGTGGCCCAATACACCACAAGATCAACTGTCTAATAGCCTACAGGCGCTGCCGTGCAAGTTCTTGCCTCGCGGACGAAACTTCTCTTTGACTGATGCACTTCCTAACACGCCGTGATTATACACGTAAAAGAAGTATAGCTTAACCTGATGTCTAATACTGCGTACAATGACGCCTCACATCAAGCCGGAATATTACAGTCACGTAATAAAGGCGGAGACAGAGGAAGAGAAAGAAAACTGCAGGCTGCGCTCATCCGGGTTGTCAGAATCGATGGCCGCGTTGTTGACGGTGACAAAACATTTTAGTGTGCCGAGCACTGGACTTAGATAACGCCGCCCGCATTCGGAACTCAGCTTCGGGGTTTCCTACTCGGACAAGTTAGCACAGACCTATCCAATGGGCCACCGCAGACATCGCAAGACGTCACCAGCGCACGCTGCGTTTCAACCAGACGTCCTCATACGCCGAGTTTCGGTTTGAGGCGTAAAAGAAGTAGATTTTATCGCGCTTCCGGGCTTTAGGAAAACACTTTTTGATCGCTTTAAAAAGTGATATGGTCGCAGCTTCTCCGTAGTTACGAACACATTATTGGCAATGAACAAAAATTTTGTTAATTTTTTTATATAATACTGCGGTGTCGCTTGACTCCAAGAAGGAGTGAGCTCAAATACAAGAAAAAAACAAGACATACATGGGCGTCATGTAAAATCAAACAGATGATTCCAAAAAAAGAAGCAAATAAACAAGGGTTTCACATAAAAAAGGCTCTCGAATTATCAACAAACATTTCTACATTCGGGGTATTCACTACGCATTCCTGCAGTTCGTTCCTCTCTGTAATCGATTTGACAAAAATCAATGTTTACCTGTATTAGAGTATTCATGAAACACTTGTAGCATTTTTCCATGGTTATAATGCTTGCTTGCTCGCGAAGCAGGAGTAATATAATTATGAGTGTTTCTTTTAATCAGATTATTATGTATTAGCTGCATAAACTTCAACCTTCCTTCAGTGAGCCTTTTCTGAAGTCATTCTAGGCCAATAGAATTGACTATCTGTTCGTTTATATCTGTTGTAAATGAAACGGGCGGCGATGCTTTGCGCTCTTTCAAATTTGGGAATATTCTTGGTGAAGGTGAGGTTTATTCGTAGAAGTCTCTTAACGGAGCAGGGCCAACAGCAGGCCGAGGTCTGCTAGCCCAGCCAGGAGCGTGCACCAGGCGATGGCCATGCTGCTCGCGCGTATGCTCGTCGTCTTCCTTACAGTGGTCATCAGACAGTAGAGGAGCCATCCTGGCGACTTAAGGGGCAAACATGACAGAGGGGTCGTAGTATGTCTTGAGGCGCTGCATATGGACAGTCTCACGGCCCCGCAGCATCGGAGATCGGGTGACGACGTAAGGGGCTCAGCAATATAGCTGACTGGAGATATTTGCTTGAAGATGAGATATGGCTCTTGAATCAATACATAGCGAGCATTTTTCGGGAGATTCCCGGAGTACGGGTGGTATCAACAGCCAGACAAGAGAGCCGCACGAGAAATTTTGGGGATGTTGACCTTTATCGTGGCGGGTTTTTGAAGGGACTGGGTAGCTGTAGTGAGCGTCCGGGCGATCTAGCGCCAATCTTCGGCGTGCCCGGCGGCTTCGGAAACGGTGGCGCACTCAGATGTGTCAGGGTGATAGGGGAGAACAGTATCAATAGGAACGGAGGGATGTCGGCCATAAATGAAGAAGAAAGGAGAAAATCCTGTCGTAGACTGCGTAGGAGTATTGTAGGCAAACGTAATACAGGGGAGAATAAGGTCCCAGTTCGAGAGATTCTAACCGACGTACATAGCCAGCATATCTCCCAGAGTGCGGTTAAAGCGTTCACTGAGGCCGTTGGTCTGAGCGTGATAAGCGGTGCAAGTCCGATCAGCGGAGCAGAGCTTTGATGGCATCAGATAGGAAGACGCGGCCTCTGTCGCTGAGGGGTTCAATAAGGGCACCGCGTCGAAGGATGAACCGACGCAGAAAAAAGGATGCGACATTCTGTGTCGTGGCAACAGAGAGCGCGGCGGTTTCATTATACACCATGAGGTGAACGACGGCAACAATGACCTGTCGTTTGCCAGAAACAGTATGGGAGAGGCGCCCATATGAATCAATGCCAACGAGGTCGAAAGGTCGAGGCGGATAAGATAGCGGCTGCAACTCGCCAGCAGTACGGTTAGTGGGTGCCTTGCGGTGTTTGCAGTCGCGGCACGAGCGTACGTATTTCAAAACGAACTTGTATATGCCGATCCAGTAGTAGCAGAGGTGGAGGCGCGTGTAAGTCTTGAAAAAGCCCGCGTGACCGCGTTGTGATTCAGCGTGAAAACATCATTAGATATAGGACCGGATGTGATGAGGAATGACGGGGAGCTATTTTCGTCCATCAGAATAATAAAAACAGCGATAAAGAAAGTTATCTCTGATCTGAAAATTTCAAGCTTGATGGCGCAGCACACGGGAAGGCATCGGCGTCCTGATGCTTGCGGCCCGACGGGTAGACGACTCAGATGCTATATTCTTGAAGAGGCGCCAATCGCGATAGGCGGCCGGAAGGATGTTTCAGTGAAGAAAGCTAACAAAGGGCGTGATGATCCGTAACGACGTCGAAAGGACGGCCGTACACTTAACGGCGAAATTTGCCTAAGCTCCACACAATGGCGAGGAACTCCTTTTCACTCTTTCAGTCACAGAGTAGTGGGACTCAACCTTGGTAAGTGTGAGGCTGGCATAGGCCACGACATATTCGTCGAATCCGGATTTGCCCTGGGCGAGCACCACACCGAGACCAGCACTACTGGCATCCGTGTGGACTTCAGTCTTGGCCGCCGGGACAAAATGGCGCAAGATGGGTGGTGCCGTGAGGAGACGACGCAAGGTGTTGTAGGCGTCGTCGCATGCGGGTGACTAAGCCAAAGAAATCGACATTGGTGCCAAGCATCTAAGTCAAGGGGGCAACAATTAAGGCAAAGTTGCAAATGAAAACAATAAAATAAGTGCAGAGCCCGTGGAAGCTGCGAATTTCCTTAGTGGTGGAAGGTATGGGAAACCCAGTCACGGCACAATGTTTCGCTGGGTCTGGGCGAACACCGTGTTTTGAGAAAACGGGACCTAAAATTATCAGTTGACAGGCAGCAAATGTGCATTTTTTTTCAGCTGAGCTGCAGGCCTGTGTTTGTGAGGCTTGTCAAGACGTGCTTCAGGCGACATAGGTGCGTTTGAAAGTCGGGAGAAAAGATAACTATATCGTCCAGGTAGCACAGGCATGTTTTCCACTTGAGGCCAAGCAAAACGGAATCCATCATTCGCTGGGAAGTAGCAGAAGCGTTACAGAGGCTGAAAGGCATGACAGCAAACTCGTAGAGGCCGTCAAGGGTCAGAAACGCGGTTTTGGCACGTTCTGCAGCTGCCATTGGGAGCTGCTAATAACCGGAGCGCAAATCAAGGGAAGAAAAGAGCTCCGCGCCTTGTAGACTGTCCAGAGCGCCATCAATACGGGGCAGAGCGTAGACGTCTTTGCGTGTGGTCTTATTAATGCGGTGGTAATCAACGCAAAATCGAACGGAGCCATCCTTCTTGACGAGGACATCCGGGGAGGCCCAGGGGCTGGTGGAAGGCTGAATAACGCCGCTCTGAAGCATGGTGTCTGCCTGTTCTTCAATAACTCGTCGTTCAGTGGCGGAAACACGATATGGGCACTGTCGCAGAGGGGCATGGGCACCATTGTCAATGCGGTGCTCGACAGTCGACGTGCGCCCCAAAACGCGTTGGTGGCAATCGAAGGAGGAGCGAAACTTCTGAAGAAGCGCAAGAAGCTGGGCTTGCTCAGTTGAAGGAAGAATGGCGTCAATAGAGCGAAGAAATAGGTCGGTCGACAACGGCGCGGGCGCAGGAGTAGGTGAGCTGAGGGCGTCCATGGCGACCGGCGGGGATTCTGGACCAGCTTCGGGGTGGTTTAAAACTTAATATAAACAGCTGCATGGTGCTGACGCATTCCCCGCGGCGCAAAGCGAAGGGGTTCGAAAACGGTTTGAAGAACAACAGTGCGGTGAGGCCGGCGAGTAAAGTGAGCAGGGCATAAGGCAGCGGCAGACAGTGGCGGCGTAGAAAAGTAGGAGATGGCGTGAAGATGACACTGGCTTCGCGAACAAAGTCACAGGAGAGAGGCAAAATCACAGAAGAGCACGCAGGAATATCGGTACTGTCGGCGAAAAAAGCTTCGAGAAAAGAGGGGCACCACGAATTTCGGTCTCTGGCATGAGATTCGGCAACGTATTGAGCGCAACTTGAGCCAGAGCACAGTCGATGACTGCGTTGTGGAGCGATAGGAAGTCCCAGCCCAAGATGATCGAATGCGAACATGACAGCAGAACGATGAACTCGACCAATTATAAAATGTCTGCTATGGCTACTGGAGCAGTACACACTGCTAACGGCTGGATGAGGTGCGCAATTGCAGCTCGTAACGACAGGCCAGAAAGGAGCGTCTTCACTTTCCTCAAAGAGCGGCAAAGTGCTGCAACCATGACAGAAACCGCAGCACCGGTGTTGACAAGAGCTACCACAGATACGCCCTGTAAAAAAACTTCAATTAAGTTAGCGGCAGACAAACGAGGCCTTTCAAATTTCGACAACTCCGCAGTTTTTGGCCTCAGGAACTGCGGCACCTAGTTTCCCTCTTGAGTGGTCGAAGGACGCCTTCGCATCGGAGAGATGGAGCGCCGACGTGGAGAAGGCGAACGGCGCCCAGAGAAGGCGGTGCGCTCAGAAGATAGAGTACGGCTTAGGGGCGGCTCAGCACGAGTGGGTACTGACGCTGGGTCCAGTAAACGGAAGCTACAGGAGGTGGTCATAAGACGGTCATGCGTCGACGACAAAGCCGCGCCATATGACCTGACAAACCAAAGTAGCAGATCGGGCGGTTGTCAGGCGTGCGCCTGGAGTTTTCCAGTTGAGCGGGCGGTCGAATATTATCAGGCGTGCCCAGGAGGTTCGCAGATGAGAAGGCCGTGGAATAAAAGCAGCGGGCTCTCGAACGGGACCAGGACGCGGAGCATAGGTAGGTGGGCGAGGTCGCGTAACAATGTCCGCATATGTTAGTGGACCGCGAGAGGTGTGGGCTGAGGGGCTTGCGGGAGAGCTTCAGCGACCTGGTCTTGAATGATGTCCCGCAGATTCGGAGTTATGTTGGCCGATGGCCCTCAATGGCGTGATATAAACGAGAGCTGCCCAGCAACTTCTTCACGGATGAAGCTCTTCATGTGCGGCAGAAGCGATGACTCGTCCCTTGCATCGTTCAGGCCAGCAAGCGAGTCGACGTTCGTGGTATATGTTCGCGTGCAGGGCCCTCTGCTTGCGTAGTTCATCGAAGCTCTGACATAGGGTGAGGACTTCCGCGACGGTGCGCAGGTCTCGCGCCAACAACACCTGAAAGGCGTCGTCATCAATGCCCCTGAGAATGTGTCTGATATTGTCGGTTTAGGACATCTGTGCGTTCGCCCTCTTGCACAGATCGACGACATCATCGATATAACTTGTGAAGTTCTAGCGTACCTGCCTCGACCACGCACGCAAGCGCTGTTCGGCATGGAGTTCTCTGAGAGCTGGACGGCCGAATTCCTCTGAGGAGCTTGCTTTGAAAACGAACCATGATGTAATCTGCCTCGTGGTTCCGATACCACAGATTTGCCCCGCCCGTCAAATAGAAAATCACAATGTTCACTTTGGTTTTCGCGTCCCATTTCTTGTATGCGCTCACCCGCTCATAAGACGTGAGTTAATCCTCAACATCTTGGCGTCCGTGCCGCTGCCGGAGAGAACCAGTACCGACGACGGCGGCCGGGCTCACTTGTACGGCTTGGTGGTGTGCATCCGAAGGCATCGCGGTAGGGGTAGCGTTCGGCTGCGGAGTTCCAGTGCGAGAGGATATCACCCGACACCTGCACCAAATGTAAGGGAGGGGGGTTATTCGGAGCAGCTTGTCAACGGGAGCAGGGCTAACAGCAGTCCGAGGTCAGCTAGTCCAGCCAGGAGCATGCACCATGCGATGGCCATGCGGCTCGCGCGTATACCCGTCGTCTTCCTTACATTGGCTCTAAAAGGTTCCCATAAACAACAGGAATATTCTAGGCGAGTCCGCACCAAAGCCTTATACGCTGCCAGATTCACGTGTTTTGGGGCCTTAGGTAGTTTACGCCTCAAACACCATAGAGGTTTCAGAGCTTTCCCGCAAGTATTAGCGATGTGGACATACCAGTTTAGGCGATTAGTTATCTGAACTTCAAGGTATTTTACAGACGAGGATTCTGGAAGTGGTACGCCAGCTATATGGTATGGATGTATCAGAAAAGTATTCTTTTTTAGAAATTCTAAGTACTATACCTTTGTTAACGTTAAGAAACATACCCCATTGGTTGCACCAGTTTGAGATCTGCAGGTTAATGTTAAGCTTAATTTGGTCTGCTGTGGAGGAAACTAATAAGTATAAAACTCAGTCATCTGCAAATAGTTGAACTCTAACTTCGGAATAAACCACAATAATTATGTTATTTACATAAATTAAAAAGAGGATAGGCCCAATACCTGATCCTTGCGGAACACCAGATGAAACCGCAAGTACATCGGAGTACTCATCCTCAACCTGAACATATTGAAATCTGTCTTTTAAGTAGGCTCTAATGAGGTCAATAATATTAGGGTTGATTCAGGCAGTGTATGAATTTCCTATTAGTTTATCGTGTGGTGCCTCATCAAAGCCTTTAGCGAACTCAATAAAACAGCGTCCGTTTGTAGTTTGTTATTAACTGCAATAAAAATCATGGGAAGTGGTTATCAGTTGTTAGATGGTAGATAAACCACGCCTATATCCATGTTGCTCATCACATAAGAAATGGTTCGATTCCAAAAATTCTGTCAAGCTCGGCAGATCACATGCTCGAACATAATGCAATTGGTCGAGCCCAAAGATATTGGGCGATAAATATATAAGCAAGATGGGTCATTGCCTTTAAAAACAGGTTCGGCACGTGCGGTTCTCCAATATGATGGGACTGCGCGCTGAGACAAAGAGGCATTGAAAATAACATCCAGGTAATGTGACAACCATTCTTTGTAGCAGCAGAGAATAGCTGGAGGCCTTTTTAGCCTGAAGCTTCAGAAGAAGAATCAAAATACCTTAGCGGGAGATAGTAACACCTGCCATTAAAAAAGTGTAGTCATCTGGCTTAGAAGGAAAAGTCGAGTTGTTATCGGCATACACTGATTGAAAATGCTCATTAAACACACCAGCAATATCTTTGGACCCTTTGACAGATGAAACATTAACTATTGTTGTTATTGCGTTGTTTATTGCGTTAATATATCGCCAGAACTTTTCCGGTGCTTCGCTGAAAAACGCCCAAGCGTAACATTAAAAAAGGAGTCCTTAGCTTGCTTGATCTTATGTCTTAATCGACTGCCTAGCATGCTCTAATTAGATTTATTTCGATTACTTGAAAGCCGCATACGCTTTAGCTTACGTTTAATGTGGATAACGTTTGCGTAATCCATGGGTTATGCTTTTTTCTTAATAACATTAAGAACATACATTGTCAAGCAATCAAGGCATACCTTTTTAAACATGCACCATAACACAATTATATTCTCCTAAGCCGTAAAGCGCTCAAGGTGGGTCTCTAGAAAAATCATAATTCCTAAATCATCAGTGCTATCAAGATTTTTCACAACAATGGGAGGGTTTTTGCTGTCAACACAAGCTGATAGAGGAAAAAACACAGGAAACAAGATTATGATCGCATACACCCTTCAAAACATTAACAGAAATACACTTAAGGGTAGAGCTAATGAACACTAGGTAAAGAATGTGGCATACAGAGGCACAGATCCTGGCTGGTCTGTCAACAATCTGGGTCATATTACACGTGAAGGCTGCGTCCAAATAGAGCTCAGGATAACCAGAATTATCATGAATAGTATTCTTGTGGATCCAATCTATATAAGACAAGTTGAAATCGCCACATAAAATCAACTTCACTCAGTCGCTCCGGAAGCGTTGAACATAATCCCACAACTCTTCAAGAAAGGCGACATCCGCGTTAGGAGGTCGATATACTATGCTTAATACACTAGTGTCGCCACAGAATTCAATCTTACAAAAAAACTTTCATGGTTTCGAATACCCGGCAGCATTAGAGTAGATATACCTTCCTTAAGCACTATCGCGACTCCTCCTCCACGTGTCAGTCTGTCGCACCGCAGTATTCTGTAGGCGGGAGGAACAATTAAGCCGTCAGGGATTTCATAATGAAGCCAGGTTTCTGTCAGAAACGTAATGTGCGTGTCCAGGTCGCAAATGATTGCTTCGAATTCGGCTTTCTTATTTCCGACGCTTTGAGCATTGAATGAAACGAGTCTTAACGTTCTGGCATTATCAGCTCGTAATTTATGTCTCATTTCTCATTCCGTGTGAGAATACGTGTCGATGATGAGGCAACACTGATACTGCCAGAATCTTCGCCTTCGGAATCATCTTTGCGTTCATTTGAAAGTATACGTTTCCGCCTTTCATTCCTTTCTTCATCCCAGACCCATGTGTCACCGTTGAAACCTGCCTTGTCAAATTTTAGGCAAGCCTTATCCTCAGGTTTGCAAATTAAATGTAGACCATAGCGGTTTCCGTACTTTTTGAATTTTAAGCGGTTCCCCTTCAGACGATGACATTCATGAGCCTTTCAGCTTCTTCGCATTCCTAAGAAGGTTCATTTTTTCATTAAAATCCAAGAACCGCACAATCACTGGTTCATTATGTTCTAATTGCCTGCCGAAGCGATGCATGCGTTCAACACTACCGACCGTAATATCCAGTTTTTTTTTTTCAAACGGCTCTATTAACACAGTATCCCTCAGGCTCCTCGGAGTTTCTTTGCTATCTTCCTTGACTCCAGAGAAAAACAAGTTATTACGCCTAGGTCGATATTCTAGGTCATCAACCTTGCTACACGGTGATGCAATCGGTTCTAGCAGCTCCCGAACAGAAGTTGCGTTGAGTTGAGTTGAGGTGTCGAATGCTTCAGAACCCTCACATTCCTCTCCCTGTTTAATGTCAGTGTGAAAGATTCTATTTTTTCAATACAAGCCAGCCTTCGGCTTGATTCAGATATATGGCAATCCAACTTCTTCCTCACAGAGTTCAGCTCAGCTGCAGACACTTTAATTTTCAATAATGGCTTCTAACTGATCAGACACTGACAAGGTGGGGCCTGGATTGGTTTCAACGTCCCCACCCAAAAGAGCACCAGTAGACAAAAAAGGTGGTCAAAGCAACCCGCAAAACACTCACATAGCACCTCTAAGCCAGGAAGCACAACCAATCACAAAGAATCAATTTTAAAATCGAGGCCTTGCTTGTTACTAACGTGCACAAAAAAGACGAGTCAGTTTAGATGCGTCTGCATCCTTGAACTGCTCCCTTGCTAACTGACAAAGAACACCGGACGGGTGTTTCCTGGTGCATCCAACGATGTCGATGTCACTATGCCGTGTCCGTGAAGCGCACGGAAAAGTTCCGATAAGTTCACATTGCTTGAATCCAACGCTGAACTGTGACGTGTGATGATGGTCAAGGCAGGTGCACACAAACCACAGTGGCAGGTTCACGGTAATTCTGGGGAAGCTGCATCTTCATAGAAGGGACCGCCGCATGCAGCCAAAGCCAGCCCAAAAAAGACGAGCCAGTCTACATGCGTCTGCATCCTGCAGCTGCTCGTTTGATCACTGAAACATAATTAGGTATTAACACCAGCTGAGGCGCACGAGCTGATCGCTGCGATCAGGAAGATGGCCCTTAAAGTAGGCGTCGCTGAACACCAGGACCGGTGCCTCCTAGAGGGTGTGGACTGCTTAAAAAACAGTGCTTCTGGCTGCGCTAGAGCACAGGGTGACAGAATGTTAAACGGTGTAGTGACCTTCTTTGGGCAGAACCGCCTTAAGCTGGTTCAAGCTGACAAGGAGACTGGTTTTGTTGTTCTGCCAGAGGATCTGTACGATCAGAAGGCGTACGCGGCAATCAATAAGAACTTTGTACAGGTGAAAAAAAGTGCTGTAAGATTAAAACAAAATTCAGCAACTTCTGAAAGGATTTAAATTTAGATTCTCTCGCTAAAGATATAAAAAACTGCCGAGGTAATAGCCTAAATGATTTCTTTACTGCGAAAACTCACAAACCCGTTGTACCTTTCCGGACTATCGTGAGTGAAGAAGGTTCTTGGCAAAAGAACGTCAGTACTTTCTTGCAAAAGCAACTTAAATTACTACGGATGGATGATCCCTTCTTCACAAAAAATTCGACAGCTGTAGTTGGATACTTACAGAGTACCGAGGATATTGGTTTTGGTTTTTCCATAGATGTACAAGATTTGTTTTATTCGATTCCTCAAGACCAGCTCTTGGCGGCAGTAAAGGAATGCATAGAAGCAAACGGTGACGTTTCTTTCCAAAATTCTTCAGGTTTGTCGGTTGACAACTTTATCGCATTATTGCAGTTTTATCTTAGTTCTACTTTTATAAGTTTTGACAACCTGCCTTTTTTGCAGCGCAAGGGTGTGTGCATAGGTTCCTGTGTGGCCCCCATCCTTTGCGATATTTTCATAGCGAAAGTTGACCAGTCTTTAGACATAGTTTTTATTGGGGGGTGGTTTTAGAGGTTTTTGGGTACGTGGACGATTTTTTAGTGCTTTTAAAAACGCAGACTTCCTTCACCTACCACTCTACAGTAGGTGAAGCTTTAAATGCTTTTAATAAACATGGACTTCGGCTCACGTTCACCCATGAACTTCCTGACACTAACGTCTTACAATTTTTAGATCTAAAACTAACCTTTCTTGAGAGACATGTTTGCTGGGGCTATTACCCGTGCGCAAAGAAAGATCTTTTGCCTTATGATTCTATGCGCTCAAAGACGGTGAAAAGAGCAATAGCGTCGCATTGCTTGGAGTCTTTTTTGAAAAAGTCGTGCCCGCATCGGTTGCAGGCTAGCTTCCAGAATCAGATGAGCCGGCTTTCGGCGGCTGGGTTCCCCTGCTCAGTGTTGACTGCTGTCTGCGAGACCCTTCTAAAAAAACTTAAGCAAGGAACACGAAGAAACTCCGGAGAGGTTCGTTGCAGGTCACAGAAGCAGCTGGTGGTGCCTTACTTGCACAAAACTGCTCACAACTTGAAGAAAGTGGCCAACAGGCATGAGATGAGTGTCGTTTTTTCCGCCCCCAACAAGCTGGAAAAGCTGTGCCCCCGTATTTGCAGCACAAGAAAGCGGGGTTGCCAGATAAGGCACGACTCTCCATTCAACATGTGTTCCGCAGGAGTGGTCTATGCTATCCCCTTAACGTGTGGGAAGACCTATGTTGGCCAGACTGGGCGCTGCATTTACAAACGCTTGGGGAACATGCCCGAAATTTATCAGATTTAAAGGATAAATATGCATATTTGCTAGCGCATATTATGGGTTGCGACGGATGCGAGGCACGATTGAGTCAGACTAAGATTCTTGGCAAAAGCACAGATAAGAAGGAACGTGAATGTCTGGAGGCTTTTTACATAAGGAATCTTGGGTATAGGTGTGGCAGCACCCCATCTGTTTCACTTTTTTCGTCCGAGTTCGAATTTTTAGATGCCGCCCTTCAATAATCTTTGTTAACTTTTTGTTTTTGTTTTGGTTACCGCTTGCTCATGTGTGTTCGCTGTGATGGTCGCCTAGATTTCTTTACCTTTCCTGTCCTCCTCCTTCTTCTTTTTTCAGTGAAACGTCGCCATATAAAGGCGCTGCCTGGTTTCAATAAAATTAGTTGTGAGTTAGCGCTTTGTGTCTCGTCCTTGTCTTTTCGTGGTTTGCATGCTCTGGCGCTATTTTCTTCAAATCAAATAATTAGGGATATTTAGCCATTAGCTTGATAATTTGCAAGTTTTCACCATTAACGATGTCCGCCACATCTGACAGTTACCTTCTGTACATTAGCGTGGCTTTTTGGGCTTGTTGGTACATAGTTCCAATACACTGTAGCGCAGCAAAAGACGAAGTGTTCGTCTCTCGTCTCTTGTGTCCTCGTCTTTTGCTGCGCTACAGTGTATTGGAACTTCTGTACATGTTTCCTTGTTTTACTAAAAGGCTATACTTTCAGTTTTTTAAAAATGTTCACTTCAACATCCGGTATAATTGGTATGAAATCTCATCTTGCGGTGTTAGTTTTCAACAAAAGATTGTAAATCCGAACTCAACTTAAGTGCAGACTCGGTAACTCATATAAAGAACCATGGATAAAATTAGGATTCACATGAGATTCGTTGTTTTGTGATGAACAAAGCTACATCAGCGCCTTTACCAATCTGCGCGTACTCCATTACAAGTGCATAAATATTTTGGAGAGAGACATTCAGAACCTGACATGGAGTTCCTTAATCATGAGTCAATTGCGTAAATATTTGACGGACTGTGGCACTCTGCAAGCAAACTGAAATCGCACCGTTGTTAAGCAAGCGCCGAAGATTTTTCTTCAAATTTATTACTTAGTGTTTAATCTTGAGACTGAAGTGCTTTGCAGGCCGCCATATTATCCTCCCACCTTTGGTGCTGCACCAACCGCCTAGATTTGAATGCGCCGAAAATCAAAGTGAGCTTGCATATTCAGAAAACTTAGCAACTGCTGTATTACTGCAACATCGAAAATAACACTGCTGCGTACGGCCGAAACCCACGGTCTGTGTGTACTAGATGATTATTCCCTTACATTTACGCCCCATGCCTAAGGTATTATTCGGCACTCCCGACAGGGCTTTGACACAGTCTGTCGATTTTCGAAGTTGTTTTGAGGGCCCCTTCTTTTCATTAGGCTCTATAGTTCTCTCTGGCTACCTCTTTTCCGATGAGAATCAACTGTTTGGAATGAAATGTGTAAGTCTAAGAGTGACCTCATCAAAGCGGTTCAGAATAAGCTCTTGTCTATTTGCAGGTGACATTTCTGTCAGGTGTAAGCAGACACAAGCGCTGACACATCTTTCCTGGGAAGTTTTACTATTCTCTGGTGTCCACGACTTCACGGAGACGTTCTTTTCCTTTACAAAATTAAGCATTGTGATATTTTGTGCGATGGCCTGTGAGGCTTGCTAACAGCTGCGTAGGAAACAAAATTGTGTGATGAAACAAAAATTCATTCTTAAGTAGACTCTGCGGTGTTAAGAGGAAGCACAGAAATTAATATTTAGAACAGCTTCGAAAGAATCCTAAAAGCTTGCTTCTGAAACTATGCAGTGCAATGAAAAAATACGATGCCCACCACTGAGGCAGTCACGTACGGCGGGTAAAAGATAACTCCAATTAGCAAATACTCGAGATTCACAGTTGTTGCGCACGAAACTCGACAAAGAGCATTTAGTTTCTTATTCTTCTCTTTTAAGGCCGCCTGCTTTTTGGGATGGCAGGTGCTACAGCAAAAAGTTCTTGCGGTGCGAATTACACTATTTATTTGGTGCCAATGAGCGCCAATAGCGTCAGGGCGCGGCAGAATGTTTGGTGGGCGCATGAGGTTAAGATGTTTACGCGGATAAAGTACCCGAGGCCGCCGGAGTATAGGGCTACTTGGGGAATTATAAAACAGAGAAATTAAAAAAACAACACTTAACACTCCTAGACTACATTTGCACAGGTAACTATTGCAAACACACGGCATAGTAGCACTGTACATTGGGCATCACCTTCTGGGAATTTAAATACCACTCATGCAATCAGCGTCTACGTTTTTTGATCCTCTGAAATTCTTCGATTACAACGAGAGGTGACGCTCGCACGGTCTCTTGGGACGCAGGCTCTTCGTATCGCTTAAGCATACTGATGTGGAAGAGCTTTCTTAGTGTGGCCCAAGTCGGTCCAATAATTCACGTCGTACTTTTTTCCACAAACCACGAGTGAACCATTTCACTGCATTAGCAGTTTATTGTGGCTGCTCGGGAAAAAATTGAGGGCATAATCGCCGACCTTTAAATGCCGCTTCTTGCTGTTCCTGTCATGGTATTCCTTGTGAGACTGTTGGGCACGCAACAAATTTTGATGAGCCACTTTCTCAGTTTGCTCGAGACGTTCTCTTAGATCGACAACGTAACCATATGTCGTCTTCATACCTTCTCCCAGCTCGTCCCTGGTCAAGAGCTCCCTGAGAACTGCAAGCGGTCCTTGCAAGTGTCGTCCAAATATCGACTCAAATGGAGAAATCCCTGACTCGCCTGCGATACCTCTCTGTATGCGAACAGAAGCGGGACGATATAATGATCCCAATTTTTCTTCTGCTCCTGACTGAGCTTCCGCAGCATCTGCTTCAGTGTGCCGTTAAATTTCTCCACCATCCCATTGAGCATTGGATGGTAAGGAGTCGTGCTCAGATGTTTAACCGCCAAGAGATCACGGAGCTCTCTCATCAATTCGAAAGTGAAACAGCAGCCCTGGTCACAAAGGATCTCTCTCGGAAAACCTATTCGTGAAAACATCTCCACCAAACCTTCTGCCACGGTCGCTGAATCTATCTTTGGCAGAGCCATGGTGTCGGGATACGGCGTGGAAAAACCGACGGCCGTGAGAATATATCTAATCCTGTTTGCCGATGTGGGCGACTGCGAACCGACAATATCGACAGCGACCCGATCAAATGGAGTGTCGATAAAAGGCATGCGTCCCAACGAAGCCCTCCCTGCTTTGCGTTTCGGGCACGTCCCTTGTCAGTGTCGCATGACGTGACATACCTCTTAATCTGGTCCAGCACTCCCGGCCAGTAGAATTCTTCAAGAACTCGATCTGTAGTCTTCTTATTGTCCTGATGCCCAGCCAATGGGCTATTGTGGGCAAGCCTTAAGACATGTGATCGGCAAGACTTGGGAAGTACTACCTGTCGAACCGCTCTGCCAGAGGCGAGATGATAGAGGCGGTACTGAAATCCTTTTCAACAGAATACGAGTGCGAAGTGCCATGCTTGTCATGGAACACCTTCCCTACTTTCACCCAACACACCTTCAATGACTCATCGTCTCTTTGCTCTTCTTCTAGCATTTCCTTGGCGAACCTCATGGAAACAACACTTAAAGCAGTATTTTTCCTCTTTCATCCAGAAACTTCCTTTCCAGCCAAAACCACTTTTGGGCCCTCGCCCTCATCATTTTCACTGGCGCTCTCGTCATTGACTATGGCAGGACATAATTTAGCAACGCCGTCTGATTTCTTCTAATAAGTGTCTGGATTTGACTGCTCACAGGCCTCTGGTATATTTCCAATTACGACATCGTACAACGGTGTCTTCATGCATTTCACCAGGGCTGTGCCAGTGAAATAAGGGGAAGCGATATGGAATTCTGCCTCGAGAACGCTCAGACTACTGCCATCAACAAGGATCACCGTAGATCTCGAGCCGTTGAGAGCTTTGTAAGGAACTAGGGCTCTCCGAACCACCACTGTATTGCTCCCTGTGTCCCGTAGAACACGTACGGGTAGGCCTCAGAGCTCTCTCTCTAGGACAAGCTTGTGTTGTGCGTCTGAAGGGTTTTTCCGGACAACTCCGACCACCACCTTAACCTCAGCTGGTTCAAGCCTATCTGCTGTTGCGGATGCAATTTAAGGCGCAACACTCTCTGGCTGAACAGAACAGGACGACTGTTTCTGGTTTTCGTGCTTTCTTGAGCAGGAGCTTACATCATGCGCTGTTTTCCAAATATAAACGCAATAAAGCTGTTTTGGCTTAGAGCGGCAGTCGGACGCCTTATGTAGGTTGATTACAGATCAGGCACCTTCCTAACTGTCTACCTGAAGGAACATTCTTCTATCTCGGAAGGCTCACATCTAACGATTCTTTCGACGAAGACGAGTTTCTTTGCCGCTGGGTCTCTAGAAACTTGTCTGCTGCCTCAGCCATTTGGTCCAGCGTCTTGCACTCTCTTTCTCGAAGGAAAATCGCCCGACGACTATTACAGTTTCTCATGGACTGTTCGGCCACCTACAAGTCACTTAAATCATTGTACGTTGTGGCCGTTCCCGACATCTCGACCCATCGATCAAGAAGACTGAGCAAACGTGCTGCGTATTGCTTGCGTGTTTCTTTATCAAGCGGCTTACTTTCACGAAACCTTTCGCGATAACCCTCTGCTGTATATCGAAAATGTTGAAGCAGGGCTAGTTTTGCCTTATCATAATCCATTGAATCTGCTGGAGACAGTCGACCGAACACAAGGAGAGCTTCCCCAGTCAAAGACATACTGAGTGCTGTAGACCACTTTTCCTTAGGCCAGCTGTGCCCTTCTGCGATACGCTCAACACGTTTGAGGTAGGCACCTAAGTCATTCCTGCGACCGTCGAAAGGCCGGATCAACTTGTATGGGCTAGCCACTACTGAGCGCCCCGGTGCGCGTTCTCGATTACCGCTACCAGTTTCTGCCATGCTTAATTGGAGCTGCAATGTACGCTCATAGGCTTCTGCTAGCGATTTTGCATGCTCACGTTTGGCTTCTCATAACAACTTTGCATGCTCGGGTTGGGCTTGTGCTTGGCGCTCCTCAGCCTCTGCTTGCGCCTTGGCGTGCTCGCGTTCGGTTTGTGTTTTGCACTCTTCAGCCTCTGCTAGCGCCTTTTTAGGCTCGCGTTGAGCCTGGCGTTCAGCTGTACGTGGTGCGCATCCCTTCTTTTGCTCGGCAGCCACACACGTGCGAAACCCCATGCGTTCACCCAACTCGGCCAATCCTTTACTGTTGCCATCATTTCGTTCACGGACCCACGAAAGAAAAAAAAAAGCCAAGACTTCGTCCTGTCGCACAGACGCTAATTGTCGCGAATTGGTAGCGCATCCCGGAATTTCGAAGGGGAACGCTATCGCGTGCAGGTTCGAACAAGACAAGAGAACAAAGAGATCAAACAAAACGAAACAAAGCCGTTTTCATAATTTAAAAGAACAGAGCCGATACGAAACGAAAACAAGGAACGCACTCTCAATACGCGTAAACACTACAGAAATAGAGGAAAGAGTTCACCAGGTACTGTGAGTCCCAGGTGAAGCGGGGATGCCTTGCAGACAGGGCGGACGCGGGTGGATGTAGTGAGATGCGTCGCTGGCGTTGCATCGAAGAAAGCGGCGGAAGGGAGCCAGGTGGTAGTAGGAGCGGAGAGGAACATAGGGAGACGCCGCTGGATTCCCGTCAGCAGCCCGAAGAACTTGGCAGCTGCAGAAAGAACAAGCGTAGCCGAGGCCAGTCGACGGCGGCCCGAAACGCCAGAGGCTTAATGCAGGCTATCTATGGGTGCCTTTAAGCAGCACGGGACCTCAATCTATCGGCTGCTATCTCCACGCTTCCAAGGAACGCGGGAGCCTTGCGTCGGTGATCCAAGGAAGGTCCCGGCAGTACGGACGCAACGTCCGACAGCTCCCGCCTCCTCGCTTGAATGACACGATCTTCGCTGCTCAGTCTTCTTTTACACTTCGGTTTCTGACACGTCAGCTCTCTGCTCCTTGTGCTCGTCACGCTCTTTGTCGCCGTCGCCTGCACACACCCTTCGCACGCGCACACGCGCAACGCTGGGCTGGCACGCGCAGCGCTCCGCTTTCCGACGCACCACTGTCGACGCACCGCGTTCACAAATCCTTCGAGGATATTTTGTGCACCTCAAACTTATGTTCTTATCTTGCTTATCTTCCTACAATGTTGCAAGTTTGCACGCTGCCAAACGCAGCATCCGGTTCGTTTACTACATCCTTAGGGTAATGGAGAAGCCCAGAAAAGGCGGCTTTGGCGACGAGAAAAGAACCGTAATTAAATCTGTGACTGCTCTTCGGGTTATGATCGATGACTTCCTGCGTTCCGCGATGTGTGGGCATGTGTCTGGACAAAACAGTATCCCATTTTGGCATAGCGCGGAGGGAATCAGACGGACGCCTGAAGAAAAAGAGAAAGGCGGGGCAAGCAAACTTCTGAAAGGGAGTCTCCGTCCAGTCTCAAAGAAAAGCAACAGCATCGAAGGCGCGGATGGGTGGCAAGGAGCCGACGTTAAACAAAAGCCCTGCTGACCCTTTCGAAATTCAACACTAGTTGTCAGCACTCTAGCCGTGTATTCGAGTGGTCTTCGACGTCTGGTGAGGAAGTAAAACAAAGGAGGACAGTAACTTAAGCAAGCATTGAAGGGCAGGCACTTTGGTGTCATCCGTACAGAAGCGAAAGTGCCTTTCTTTTTTCAAGCCGAGCAGGAGCAGACAATGTTCAATGGAGTTTTGGCGCTTCTAAATGATTCAGCGCACGCATTGGAATACTAAATGTACAGAAAAAGGTAGCTTAAGCATACCAGGTACTGCTTCATTCGAACAGACTGTGCAAGCATATTCAAAAATTTTTTGCTACAGACATGATTTAATAATGCGTTTCGTTGTGATTAAATAGTTTCATCTCCAAATAAACGAATACTATGCCTAATGCAGAGAAGTGCTGTTGTTTTGTACCTCTGTTACCTTGTTATTTTTTTTAGGTAATGATCTCGCCAAGAGTGGCGCAGAAACTTCATTTGAACAATAATATAACAGCGCTAGCTTTGAGCAGTAAGTGTAGAGCACCGGCTTGAGCTTTCTACTATCTTTTTTCGTTTCCTTTGTTTTGTGCACTGTTTAGAGTTGTTTGACTATTTATGAATAACATTACGATTTGAAACGGTATGAAAGACGCATGGTGGCGAAAGAAGTAAAAACAGTAGCTACGTGAACTTCAAGCATGAATGCGGCATTAAGCTTGAGGACGTCATCATCATCATCATCGTGCGGGACAATCATGCCGATGTCGTAGGTAGGGCAATCGGACCGAGGGGTGTATATGTCAAGCCAAGGTCCAAATATGATGGTAGTTCTTGCATTTCTGACACACACCACTCGAGGCGCCCTTCGAGGATCAATTCTGGAATCCACGCTTCCCGCGTACAACGCTATTGACGGTAAAACAAGTAGTTATCAAAGACAAACTTTTCAATACGTATTCGTCTTTCACCGAACACTATCCGAGGGTGATGGAAAAGCAGCTTATCTTGCTGAGACGCGCGCCAAATATGTCAAAAGCAATTGCGCCCATGGCTCAAATATCAAACGAGTTTTGCTGAAATTCTTAGTTGATACAGGCGTTAGTGATGGATCGTCGAGAGGCGTCTCAATCTTCTGGGAAGCATAAGCATAGCGTGTTGAAGCTTGAGCTCTCGGTGCAGTAAGCACGCTTTTCTTGCAGCATGGGCACACAGACGTACCCACATGTACCTAGCTTTCCTTGATAACGTAACTTACGTGCTAGTCATTCTTGGCACGCTTTCGCAGAATATGCCGTCATTTTTGCGGCTTTGGATAGCAAATACGTTTACGTTCGGCACCCATCCGCCAACAGGAACACTTTAGGCACAATATAAGTGGCAGAAAACGCAGTTTTCGTATTCCTCGCTTTAGTAGTGGTAAGTGCAACAGGAATAAAATCGCTCGTCAGAAATCACCTCTAGAAAAGTGAAGAATATACGGGGCTATTACATTACAATCGCGGTGCAGAAATCAGCTTTTACAACAAAACCAATGTTTGGAGGGATTCACGCCAGTTTTCCGTTCCGATTCAAGATAGCTAAATCTCCTGAAATTAAGGGCGCCTTTGGTGTACGCTTATTTCGGCCCCTGGTAGATGTGGTACGAAAATATTGCCAAATATCTGCTGCTTTTGATTCACTGGTTTGAAGAAAACACAATGCTTTTGAGTTGTTACCAGTCAGACAAATCTAAAACGTATTGCTTATACACTGTTTACGCCCTGTGTCGTTGTTGTTAAATGCCTTGATGGTTGTTAATTTTTATAAGCTGACAACCGCATTTAAAAAATCCCAATCACTCTCATTAGGAGGACCGCATAGTTAAACCAAGCCCTCGAGAAAGACAAAAAAAGAATTATGAGTGTTATTTTTTGTTGCAGTCAATGGAGAAAAGAACTCAAATGCTGCTAAAATGAAATATGTACCGATCAGAGACAACTGGAAATCATTCAAGAAAGTATAGGGAATTACAAGACAACACGCAAAATGAATTAACAGAAAATATACAAAGGCAAGTCAGCTGAACGATGTTCCTCAAAGGAGTTTCTGTTCTGCTGAAAGCAGGGCCGGGGACACAGACTCGGTGAAAAGTGAAGAACTGCGCGAGCGAGACACAGACGGCGAAAAGCCATTCACGAGCACAAACGCAGAAGCATGGCGCTGACACAGACATCCTTGGAATAATTTAATATTTCCGGTGGGTAACTACTCTATTAGCAGGCGTTTTGTTTTTCTTGGTTTAGAGTTTTGCACTCACCGGTAAATGATTTTTCATGCAGCGTTAGCGAAACGAATGCCTTTAGTTTTCGTTACCCTTTCTTAACGCAGAAAAAGAGAATATTCTAAAAAATACTCACCCGATAGCGTCAAAGGCCCCGTTAAACAAAAACCCTGCGTCATCGATGTCGTCGTCTTTGCGTGACAACCCACCTGGCAGATCACGTGACCATGTGACGTCATGACAACCTGCCCACCGGATTGAGAGCAAGCTGCCCTCCCTGGATATGTTGCACCACCGTCGGGAGGGGCTGCTAGTGAAGGTAAACATGGGTCTAACAAGCCCCACCGGTGGCTGCCTTTGAAACAGCCATCTTTCGGGTCAGTGGCGCTTTGCTTACCCGCTACACCATTGCGCCATGAGGGGAACGAGGACTCCCCGCAGTCCATAAATGTAAATCAGAGAATGAGCAATTCCGCCTATAAAAGAATTCACCTATTGACGCCATCGCGTCATATCCGAAAGACAGCATTAGTGTTCCTGCCAGTATTTTTTTGGTGTCATCATTCGGCAACGTTCTGCGAGACCTCGAAGTCCTAATGCCGTTAGGAATCGAAAGTTATTTGTTTCTTGGCAACAAATTTTCGCAGTGATTCTTGTATTGCCGCGCAGCGGACCTATTTATTCCATAAGCGCACATGGCATAGGGCAAATATCCTGCTAAAAACGCTACCTTTTAGAAATTTCTTACTGCGAAAATCACGGCATACGGATAACCAAAGTCTGGTCCATGCCTTACACATGTGTACTATCAAAGGTACCAAGTATTCATAGCTGCATATCCTGCCACGTGCCTCCAACCTCAATTATTTTTATCACCACACTTATTTTTTTGCTTTCTTCATCATAATGTATACAAAACAATTGATAATATGAAATTCCTTCAAAGTAAAATATATTTATGAAATCCTTATTCGTCCTCATTTTGCGAACTGAAATCCCGACTGATGTCTTCTTGTTAAACGCAGACATTAGGAATGAGGATTTTTTCTCTTGCCATGTACTCTCATAAGAGCACTCTCTTGATTTTAATTTTGTTTCTTTGTTGCGTGCCGAAAGACTTGTCATGCCTTCCTTTGGGGAAATTGCAAGTATTCAAATTCAGAAGCCGTCAGCTAAACTGTTCGAACATATCCGGCTGAAACCATATATTAGAGCTCACGTTATTGTGTATGAGACAAACATTGAAATTATGCGCAAGATCTCATTTGTTAGAGTTTCGCAGCACTAAACAAGGAAGTGGATGTCTTATCCCCTAAATGCAGCCTGTGTATATGCAGCCTGGAATGTATGCAGCCTGTCACAAACCTGCCGCTAACAGGCAGGCTTTTCGAAGTGTCGCAGTTTCGCCTTACATGTATATTATTAATTTAATGGCGAGCATATACTAATCCAGCCTTTTAGAAACGTAAAAGAACATATCATTATTAAAACAATCTATTTAAAGCACCTTTGAGCAGTCTTTGAGGAATGCCCTTAAACAAAAATATCTCCAAATGCCATAAAAGAAACATTGCACGTGTGAACAACCTAGGAAAATGGACGTCTTTGTGCAACTTTACTCTAGGGAGAGATAGCTGACCTGAGCACTTTTATACAGTTGGGTCGGTAAAGTACGACTCAATGATACCAGACACATGGTGGGAACTACCCAGTGCTGAAAGGAGTAGTTTAAGATTCTCTTTGCCGCTCGATGTGCGCTGAGGGAAACGGTCGATCAGTTCGCTGAGTCCCACCCTTAGATAGCCGTGTGCCTACCTACCCTTTCCAAACGTGGTGGCGGCAGCTGCAACAGACGGCCCAGAGGATTGAGCCTTTTCGCTTTACGTTATCTCTGTTTTATTCGGGGATGCGGAGCTCGCATATGACGCTGGGTGCTCTCGGATGTACCATCAGCCTGCTTGGGGCCCGCTTTCTGTGCGCAATTGCTGCAGATAACGTTCGCCTCGATAGTTATTTGTGCTAAGAGAGCTATCCGTACGTAAAAATGGTCGTTATTTTTGTTATCTGTACGCTCCAGTTTGCAGCAAGATTCCCATTTCCTTTAGACAGTTTGCTTTTAGTCCCTACCGTCTTTCTTATACACTATTGACACATAGTTTAATTTAGTCTTGCTTATGTCGAAAGTTGTTTGGTTATCTTACTTTATTTCTTGATCTGCAAGAAAAACATTAACCCTTGGACTACGTGAAAGATTCATGAAGGATATGATGCTGTTTTCAACAGTGGGGAGCAGGCAGCAGCATACTCAAAGACTGGCGCTTGCTTTCCTCATCACGCATGTGTTCAGTAAAAGCGTGGTTTCATATCTAACTCAATCGATTAACGTGTACCAGCAAAGACGACTTCATAGCAAGCAGAAAAATGAGAGCATGTGCTTACGGTTGTTTAATGAAGAAACATGTCTACTCGGTCAATTACTGTTTCCTTCACCAGAAATCAGCCAAACAAAAAGTGCATGAATTCTGCTGGGGTGCTCTGAGGGAATTTTAATCCAGGTTTTTCTTTCTATGCAAATTTGTGACAAGAACTTGAAACTTCCCTGTGTGTTTCACCTGTAATTTTTCGTGAAGCACATTAAGTTATATTGAGAATTGAGCTGAACTGAAATACTGCGCGAATTTGACGTTAACAAAACAACAAGATCCGTGGTGTGGAGTTTTGAGAAAGGCACATATAAATACCCGCTGCCATCAATACCAAACACCTGCATAAATATTCCTAATTGCGTGTAGTATAGACTGCACTTGATTAATTGCTTATAGGTACTTATTTGGCGAAAAATTAATTTTTACATTTTGAAACTTACTGTTTCACAGCTTGATTAGTGGTATT
This sequence comes from Amblyomma americanum, assembly GCA_030143305.2. Classification (NCBI taxonomy): domain Eukaryota; kingdom Metazoa; phylum Arthropoda; class Arachnida; order Ixodida; family Ixodidae; genus Amblyomma; species Amblyomma americanum. The sequence goes on from JARKHS020019842.1 coordinate 65,723, forward strand.
ATTATTTATTTAAAAACATTTCTAGTTTATCTAGTTAAGTATATGAAAATACGTAAATTTAAAAGTCTAGAGAACTTCATTCGGTTTTTCTACATGTTGAGGGAAAAATATTCTTTAAATTCAAAAGAACTACGCTTTCTGTAACCGCAATTTGAACTTTCGTCGTGCAGTTCCAAACCTAATTGTCCCTGGTGCACAGCCGCTAGCGTCATTTGTTGGGATTGCTTTATAAAACCTTTCATAGCACATTCGATCATGTTTTACCTCTTCTACCATTCGGCAGAGGCACAAATGTATGTTCTTGTTATCATGTTGTCGATGTGGTTCAGCGCCCGATCAATAAATACATCTGGTATAGCGCACTGCTTTGCTCGAAACATGCGCTTCTCGCGTGGATTGGCAGATAAATGAGGCATCAGTGCCCTCGCAGTGTATTCAGAAAGGAGGAAGAAGTTTATAGGTTTTCTTAACTCCAATAAGTAAGGTTCACCACTAACAAATACAACTGATCGCTGTTCAACAGTAAGAAATACCGCAAGTCAACCAGAATTCGAACTATTTAAAAGTAGAACCTTTTTTTTCCCACTATGTTTTCTCTAGTCTATAAAAGATAGACATTCTTCATGAAATGTTCTCTTTATTTTGAAATACAAGAAGCTACGCAAAGGCATCCTGCCTGAACTCAGGTTTCGTTTAAAAACTGAGTCATCGCGCTTGTAACCATTTTGAAATATTTTGCAGTAGTCATACGACCCCGCTGTTTGGAGATCATGTTATCTAGCAATTCTGGAATTTATAAAGAGTAAGATCCAAAAATCACACACCTTCGTAAACTTTGCCAGCCATCTTCTATTAAGTGTCATGACGAGTAACGAAACGTGAGATGGCGCGGTGACGTATTATGCGAAAGTGTTAAGACAGTGAGGCGCAGAAAAGTCGGTGTCGGGGCAGCAGTCAGTGCGGCCGAAAACTTACGACTTGTCGGTTACAACAGGCTTCCAGAGAAGGCTCCAGCCATATCAGTACTGTTAGCAGACAGCCAGGAAGATTTCCAAACTGTGGTCAATTGTTGTGGAGACAAGGAGACAAAGAGTCGCCAGGAGGACTCGGTTTTAGCGCAACTAAGTCAGGTGCTATAATCTTTTAAGATACAAATTATCAGGTGCTTACCTTACAAAGCCATGACATGCCCTAAGTGGCCAAATAGAAATATCTCGGGGTATGGGTGAACGAAGGGCAGACATACACGGAAAATTAGGAATAATCTCTTACACTCTGAGCACGAATACGCCTACATGGTAGCAAAGAGGGATTAAGCTGTCCTCTAGCGCACTCCTGTTTATAAATGGGAGTTGGCTAGAGGACAGCTTACTCCTTTTTTACTCCTTTCTGCTTAGAGTGTAGGGCAGAAGGGCGAAGGGATATCGGGTTAATGAAACATAGGGCATTATGGGGTACAGCTAATATGAAGTACTGAGATGTATTTGGAAAAGAATAATGGTGCCGGGGCTTACTTTTGTGAATGCGGTTCAGGGCTTAATGGAAGGAATTCAGCCCGGATTAGAGGTAAATGACACAGCTGTTGGAAGATTAACACTAGGTGCCCAGGGAACACCTCTAACGAGGCTGTACAGCGGTATAAGGGCTGGACATCGTTTGAAGCACGTGAAGGACAAAGTAAATTATTATATAAAGAACGCCTTATTAAAATGGGCGATAACAACTGGGCAGCTGAGATATTCAAATATTTATACAGAAAGAGCGTTGACTCACAATGGAGGCAGAAAACAAGGAAACTACCAGTAAGTGTGCAGGACACAAGGACGGAGAAAGACAGACATTTAAATGACAGGTTAAAAACGCGGAAGGTAAAAATGAATTAATTCAATAGAAAAGAAGCACAGTTTTGAACTATATCGATACTGTTAAAGGGAGATAAGGAACGAATCGTTCTATTATAGCTCAAGCGGCAATTTTAGGTTAGGTCAGGGTGTCTTTGAAAACGCCGGTACCAAAATAAATTTTACGGAAAGAATAACTAATGTCCTCTGTGTGGTAAATCTGCAGAACCAATTGAACACCTCATCTTTAAATGTGATGGTGCCCGTTCGGATGTCGATGACGGCACAGTCACTCTCCCTGAGGCGTTAGGATTTAGAGATAGCAATGGTGCCGCAAATAAATCTCAGGTGGCAGTTACCAAAAAGTGATTGGAAGATTGATGGCTCGTGAGCAGAGATGTGACATAAGGTTAAAAGTGTAGGAAACGTATTTAAAGAAAATGATGAATGTTGAGACCAATTTGCAACACGGTTAAGCAAAAATAAAGAAAAAAGCCGAGCATGGTGATAACTAAAGTGCGTACAACGTTAAGTTGTACGCATTAATCGACAACTGACGGAAGCCTATGTGTCCGGAGTCTGTTCTCAATGAGTGGTTTTAGGTCGGCGCACGAAATCGCATGAGAAAATAGCACCTCCCTCACCGCTTGTTTTGGGGTGTGATCGTGGCATCGAAAAAAGAACAAGTAATAAATACCACCTAACTCTGGCTGCTGCATCAGCGCCTGGTGTTCCCACGTCTCCTTAAACCACGTTGCATTGCAGTATTGAAGGAAACCGCAATATGTACCACGTGGCCTTCAAGAGAGCCAATGAGTTCGCGGGGAAGCATGTTCACAATGTGATCATAAGCACAGCAGAAAACTTAAGAGCCGATTTCTTTAACGCTTCCGCGATGCCCCACAAATCCGGAAGGGAAATCATCGTCCCATGGTTCATATCAGGAAAAAGTGGGTGAAAATCGAGCAGCGACAAAATCCCGAGTTTCTCTCTGGAGAAGCAATACCTTCTAGACATAGACGTCAAAAGACTTGTTACGGCGCTGTGCGACCGTTTGAAAGGCTGTTTAGCAACAAACAGTTTACTCAAGCTTGTTTTATATGAGAAATACTTAGGCTGAAGAAATCTAGTTGATTGTGATTTCGGAGCTTAGATCGTGTGTATATCATTATCTTCCACACTGACAATCAGAACAGCCACCGCTGAAATCCGCAACATCAGTGACGGTAGGCTGTCAACTTTTTTTCTTTTCTTTTTAAAATTGAAACACCATAAAACCAGCAGTGGCTTTTGTTGGGAGCAGATGTTTCTGAAGCCCTTCTGTCTGCACAACGGGCTTCAGAAACATAAGCACGTTGTGGGAA